>JAAVTS010003540.1:0-15046 GCA_022845575.1 Baylisascaris ailuri | reverse complement strand
CTCATCGACGCATATGAAATGGAACTTCAGGCAATTAATGCTTACTTCAAGCAAAACAGTGGCATTCACAATTCTACATTTTATTCGGCTACATAGAAACCTTCGGCTGAGAATAGTGGAGAACCTATATCGAACGAGTGCCTTCTCACTCTATTCATTCCTAAACGATCCTCTCCTTCCAACCAAGAGACGGAATATGCTATGGACAACCTCAGAGAGCGAGAAAAGCAAATTTCTGAAAGGCCGAACAACAAGATAAGTGGAAAGACTTACATATTTTATTGTCCCGAACAATGTATGGTGGCGTTGCCGGTGCCACCAGTTCGGCTGCCATGTGGGCTGGTAGTCCACTTATATCTGCCGGTCTGAATTCCGGCTGCGGTCTTATTGCCCGTCTGCGAGGCACTCGTTCCGCGGGCGCATTTGCTCTCGCTCTTGGGCGGCTGCAGTCATGGACAAAGTTAGATAGGTGCTTTGATACGTAACCACAGAATTACAGCCTTTGTTATCTTCACGTAAAAGCTTTCTATATTTCTACAGGCTTTTGCGTACTTGCTTTCAAGGGCACATCATGGCAAATTGATCTTTGTGTATGTGTGTCTGTTCGCCAACACGCCCACAAATTTCATACGGGAACCACTGAAGCTGAAACTAAGATAATCTGACTGCTACAGTGTGATTCATAGCGACCGCTTAAAAACCAACATATGTTCCTCAGTTGTGCTACTATATCAAACGGAAATTTTCTTCAAGCAGCGAGCACGTGCTGTTCTTCCTTTAGAGTGCAAAGATCACCTATACATGACCCTCATCAAATTATTAGTGTGCTGCTATCTGCACAAATATCGTGAAGAAATGCAGTGGACAATGAAACTCCAAATGGAGACAAGACAGCAGTCACTTACAGCATTTCACGGTAACGGGCGGCGAGAGCTTCTTGCCACTGCGCCCTTTCTTCGCGGACCGCTGCCTCTCTTTCCATCGCTTCACCGCTCCGGCGTTGATGCGCCGCGTTGGCTTCGTCGGGATGAGAGCCAGCCTCCGGTTCATGCAGAACTTTCTGCGTCTCGATCAGCACTGGAGGCATGATCCTGGCCTCATCCCGGCCGCCGTGGCTAGTGCCGGGTTCGACCTCACGGGTTGCCCTTTGGTACCACTGCAATCGAAATATTCCTCAGTCTACAAGCATGCTCCGCTTACTCCTTAATTTGAGTGATAAGGTTGCCAAATTTGCGCCCTGTCCCATATTNNNAAGTTCGCTGTTGCAGATGAGAACCCCGAATCTGCAGGGTCGTGATAGTGGAATATAGACCAAAGTTAAAGGCAATAAAATCAAAATGTACTCACCGGCACAATCGGTTGTTCCATTACGGCGATAAAGAGCCCTCCCTCGACAGCGGCATTATACATGGGCCCATCGCGGCCGAAGAGGTCGCAGCTGCGTCGTTCCACATCCCAAATGCTTAGTTGCGCTCCCTTCAGCCGACACGCGGCCTCGAGCAGCAACGGATGTGGACGGCGCCCTGCTGCTTCGCCAACTGAAACACATTAAGGTTGCTTGCATATCATTGCTATTACTTTGATCCCAAAGCACTTCATTCGGTTAATTTTCGGCAGCATTTTGCTATTCAATTTTTCCTCCAAAACGAATGTACAAGCAACGATGCCTCAAGACAACATAAGGATGACATAAGAAAGGGATTCATATGGCATATGGCATATGACATACGACCATATGCATTCGTCATACAAACGTGCTAACAGTTCGAGAGTCACCCACCCTACGACATGGTTAATGCGAACTTCGCGGCACATCATGAAAAGGTTGGAAAATGACCCACGACAATTGTTTAATAAAAAAACCGTCGAAAAAACATCAGATGTTATCGAAAGACTGATCAAAGAAAATTCATACGTATCAGTGTAATACGCATATAGACTGAAGTACAGCAATACCTCAGCACTCCGCTCAATATATTATTCAACGCCTCATAATTTTTGCAAATAAAGTTTTAGAAAAACGAACCGAAGTACCACAAGCCGCGTTTATGGACGTCGAGGGCAGCCAGATCATCCTCCCAATGAGCCTGCAGGAAGAGCTCCACCTCGCGGTAGAGCTCTACCAATTCAACGCCGAACAGAGCGGCGGCGGCAGTGATTGCGTCTTCACAACGCCTCACTCTAATGAGGCCCAGAATATTCATTATTTGGAAAATGATCTGCGGAAGCGATTCCGAACCGTTCGCCATTATAGAATTCGCAGTAGTAGAAGCCACTACTGCAAATACAACCTTTAGACGGTTTTAATTCGTTTAGTTTCTTGCGCACAGCATATGCATATCGCAAGTGACTCAAACGTGTTGCCCTTTGACTGAAGGGCATGGAATAGATCAACGGCATAGAATCAAATATGATCACCACACTAACTGCATAAGCCCTTGGTCACTAGTTTTTGAAGTTTCTAGAGAGAAGAATTTGTTGATGCAGAGATTTTGTTCATGAGGTTTGCCAACATTGAACAACAATATGAAATTTTACATGGACCTGAAAGCAGTTTTTCGATTCTATATCGTACAGTGAAAATACTTTTTTGCCGAAGTTCAGACAGACAGGTGGCTCAAACAGATCATGGGAGTCATTCGAGCTAACATGGGTTTAATCGCCATTGCGTTTATTAGAAATTCTTCGATGCTACTCGCGTCACGAATTCGATGTCAATTTTGCAAGCGCAGTTCCACTCCATCAACTGATCAAACGTTTTACTCTCAAACGATCAGCTGCTCAGCCCATTCCGACTGCACTTGTCCATTACTAAGTTACATCGTCAATAACAGATTATCAATTTTTATTATGTATTTGCAGGCACGTGTCAGTGAAATCAATTCAACAGGGCAATGGGCATTTCACTTGGACACAATTTGCAAAAGGTTGCACTCCTTCATAAATGCAGGGTCACAAATATGAGATAGTTCGCTAGGCAAATAAATGACCACTTATTCCTATGCAATAAACAAGCCTTTTCTATACATGTGCAGATGGTACTGAGCTCAATGCACTCAATATTTTCGATTTCAAAAGCGATATAAACGACCATTAACTGAGCATGACGGCGTGGATACAGTGTTGCCTATTTAAGGTGTTCCTTTTTAAAGCCTTTCATTCTCTACTGAAACTATCAAATCAAAATTGTTACGATACGCTCACATTCCTAACTATAATGACCTCGTCAACTATTAGCATTCACATCAAGTCCACAACCTACTGCACAAAAATTAAGTATATATTGCAATTTTACAGAAACCCTTGAGAAAAAAAATCTAACATTATTACTAACAAGCAGAGAAAAATTGTGCAGAGAAAAATGCAACGCAACGAGTGTAGTCTTATCGTAGTTTGGTAAGCGGCGTGCGCAGTGAAGATTAAAGGAGATCGTGTCCACTGTCACTTGGGCTCGCGCTAGCACGCAACCCTTCTACTTTAACCGCCGACTTCTATCTTTGTGCTGTGACGTTTGTAATAACGATATGCTTAACGCTTCAAGCCGTTGATCACATAGAAAAAATGTCTTTTATTTCTCATGCGATGTGATAAATCTTGATTTGATTTCGTTGCACTAGCTAGATACTTCTTCCTGTCTATTCTCCTTATAAATATGCAGCTCTATTTGTGTTCATTTCCTCTTTTATTCCGCAATGTCTTTTCGTCCTTTGCCCTTTGATTTCTCCTTTATGATTTCTGTGATCTTGGAATGCCAANNNGCCAATCGCTACAACGAATGCGCGCACGAAACTGTTGCTACTGCTCTCGCGTTAACAAGTGCACCAGTCATTGAGAAAAACATCAAGACCGTTTCACTGAACATGTATGTAAATAAATTTGATCTCCATGTCTCCTGCCTCCACAATCGATTGGCTGCGCTCGTTTACGCTTGTGATTTCTCACGTCCCACAGTTGGCAACTGTTGGGCGTTTTCATTTTTTTTTATTAGGTATATTTATTCACCCTTGTCCTTAAAAATTATATTTCACTAATGTCCCAGGCCCATCATAGTCGTAATACTAGGTCTGCGACCGTGTCTGCGCTTGATTCGACTTCAGTAATCTTCGAAGTAGAAGATGAAATAAAAAGAATGGATAAAAAGAAAAAGTCTCATCGAAAATGATAAATTCACGTTTGTTTTTGCGCTAAATTAAAACTTATAGGGTGGAAATTTGTTTATCGGAGTTCCATTTGCATGCGAATCGTATTTATTAGCTCCAAGTTTGCTATCACTTGTTTTTGTCGATTGTGGATGAGTAGGATTCGAATTATATCTATGAAAAGCAACCTTGGGCAATTTTTTTCAAATTTCAGCTTACTTTCAAGGAATATTTGGCTTTTTTTTGCCCATACGTCGTGCCCATGTTTTACTGATTTGCCTGTGCGTCGTGCCCACGTTTCAACTCCAAAACACAGGCTTATGCGTTTTGTGTTCGTCGGATAGCAATTTTTTGCATTCGCTACTCATTTTCTTTGTCCAGTTATATTGTCAGCTGTATTAGTTACAGGCTCCCTCATGAGACAACGAGGCGAAGTTCTCATCGGCAGATCCTACCCAGAACGAAGAAAGGCACAGGTTTGAATCATATAAAATCTGATTCTTTCCTCTTTTAAGTATGGTGCTTTTTATGCATGCTCGTATTCTAGGCAATATTTTGTTTTCAGGGTGGTGTTGTAATCATATTTCAGGTTCCATACACCCCCCGCGTCCCATCTTTTATTTGTTTATTATATTTTCCTTTTTTTTCATTTAAATGCGCTCGTTTGTTTATTTCTTACTTTCAACATCCATTGCTTGTTTCTTTCATTTCGATCTAATCCTTTGATTCAGCAAACAGATTCAGCGATAACTTGGCATCACCGATGCTACCAGTGGGATGAAGCGGCAAGCGAATGAAGATAGTTGACATTTGATGGTCGAAAATGCTACGAAAATCTCAGGCAATTCGTCTCATCAAAGATTTCATACATATGTCAGGTTTTCTTATCATTTACCTGTTGCCTGCACATCAGACTTGAGGTGACTGTAGAAATGGGGGTCTCTCTATCTAAGTGAGTATTTAGAAAAAAGAGAAGCTGTCAGTTAGTTAGCATTATTTCATAGATTCTGTAGAACGTGACTAAGTATTTTAAGAATCATATGATAGATTTAAAAAAAAGACTAGATAAAGAAAAGCTACGCAATTGGAGTATTGCAAACTTTATGATCCAGGTGTCCTGCTGATATAAATAGGCTTATGTCTTAATAAATAGAATTTATTTCGGATTCATTCAGCGATGGAATTCATTAGTGCGGGACAAGTGGATTTTTTCATTGTCGTGCGATATTGACAACTCGTTTATTTTTTAAGTATCTTTTTTAGCTAATTCCTATTACGGAAGAGAAGCTAGCTTGCTGCTTAGGTGAATATTTTGAGAATTTACTGACAGCTGACCCCGAAGTTCATTTTTTTGCTCTAATTTTTTAAACTCAATACAACATGGGGCACCCTGTGCAACTGAGCAATATTTTTGGCATTGCAAAAGCGTTGCAGCATCATCGCATTCTATATTGGATGCGCCCCCAGCATGCTCAAATGTCTGCCTTTGCATTTGAAGAATTACAAAGAACTGCAGTGAAGTTCAAAATGGTCCTTTGGCGAGCTATTAATGATCCACGTTAAGCGTCCTGAATCCAGATTAAAGCCATTCTTGCTCCACAGCATTCCAATGACCATTCGATTTCACTTCGGATCCTTTCGTTAAGCGGCTTTCGACTAGATCCGTCCTATAGTGTGTACGCTTGTGTTGACGAGACTTACATTTGAGAAATCATGGAGTGGTCGCTTTATTGATAAGCTTCCACGAAGCAGTAATTACTGAAGATCGGGTACGGCGGACATTTACAAAAGACCTTGTGGCTGCAGAATCCTTCGAAACGATCTTATGACAGATGAGCATTACGAAAGGCTATTTGCTTGATGGGAAGTTTTTAATTTTGCCTTTGTTTCATGATAGTTCTTCTGCAAAAAAGTAACTTTTTGGCGTATTACGGACATTGTCACTGTAGCTTTGATGTAGGGGGGGAGGCATATAAGTACGGTGGCATTGTATCTGTGCCCCCCAATCGGTTAAAGGTGATGCGTGCTGGGCGGTCTTTGACAGGCCGCTATTGGCTGTGTGGCTAGGTGCATATTTCCATTCGCATCTCCGTGAGTTGTAACTCTGCCTCTCTTCCATCTCTTTTATGTATGGCAGTTTCGGTTAGTTGATGTTTATTCCCATTCGGGTACTTTTTGGAGGTTTGGATGAATTTGCTTCGGTTTTCCGAATATGAAGTCATCGTACCCCTCGAACTTAATACTGATTGATCGGCTGTCACATTTCGGCTGTAGTTAATTCCTATTAAGTGAGGGCTGTCGTTGGAACGCATTGTTCAGTACAGTGGCCATGTACCCACCCGGTACTTGATTTTTGCAATCGATCATCGCCAGTTGATGCCGCTGTGATGTGATTTCAGAATGTTTCACTGTGAGTTTGATGCTGTTTTGCTAACATATATAATTGTCACCTTTTCATGTGCCTTTATTGTCATATGTTTGTTTATATTTTACTTTCCTTTCTTTTTTGTTTCCATTGTTTTTTGTGTTCAGATTTACCGTGTTTTGCACTCACAATTTCTATTGCAAGGAGAGAGCATTGCACTAAAGACATTTCACTGATCTAAAGAAATGAAGGAACATGGCTGATTTCCGATGTCGCTTTTTCTTAAGGTGCTAAGAGAAAGTGCCACCTAACGTCACTTTATGTTTGAAATCCTCGAAAAAGTTCTCGTTGCGGAATGGTATCAATACGGTGTTTCATTTTCCTCTGCGTGGTAGTGTTCTCTGTTTTTAGTGCAATCCCATTTTTATACTGCCTTTTTTCGTCAATGTTCTTTATCAGGGTGTCGTTTGATTTTTTATTTTTAGTTTTTTTTGATTCTTGAGTGCACCCAGGAGAGGGATCGGATGTGCCATTTGAATGTTATTATTAAGGGGTTAGGTATGACTTATGTACACATTGAAGTGTAGATGATCTCAGTGGTACACATCTTACAGCGAGCACAAACGTGGTTTTGCTAGAGTTATGAGATTGCAGTCTTAATTTGGATTATTGCTAGACTCAAAGTTACATTGTGGTGGTCGTTTCCTGCTTTTTACTACCCCTCATTCCTGTCCATCCCTACTCGAGGTGCTTTTGTCATTATGCTGTGTTATTATTAATCATTTGCTAATAAATAAAAATTTTAAAAAAATTGTTTCGTTTAGCAAAGGAATGGAAAGATCGACGAATCAGGAAGCTTGTCTCCTTCACGGCCAGTTGGATGAATTTCTCGATGATTTTTTCTACAATATGTATCATCAGACATGTTGATGGAGAAAGCGCATGTAAATATGAACTGCTTACTTGGAAAAAAGCAGCGTTAACCCGCCGACTCCGCAGTTTCATTCATGAAGAGTGCTTCTAGAGGTATAACTCAAGTATGACCACTTTTATTTGGAAGTGGAATTAGTTAAATGTGCCGCGGTTGATGCTCAGACGGGGTGGTGAAAATTATTTCTATGCATAGTTGCATTTCGACAGAGCTTTTGTTTTCATTGGTAAGATGACTGCACTCGGATATGGGAGAAGGAGACATTTTTATTCGGAGACTGTGGTGAAATTAGCAACATTTCTTTAGACGATGTTCGAAAGATTGAAGAAAATGTATTACGAGGTTTGATTATTTGCTTGAATTTTTCAGTATTTATTTACTGAAACGATTCATCAGTGCACCGCGCACCCACACAGTCACAGCACATGACACTGATAGCCGTCACTATGAAGGAATGCTGTATATGAATCAGTTTAAGGGAATACATTATGTGCAGATAACGAACCCATTTCGATTGCAACACCCTGCTTTGTAGCCAACCTCTTTCGTGAGCTGATTGATCGGTCGCATCTGTCGTGTCATGTGTCACGTGATTCACATTACAGTTTTCTCTAGTCTTTGTGCACTTCGTCCATCGTAGACTTGATTTATACCTCAGAGAAGAATATTCCACTATTCCTCTTAGGTTTTATTTCCGCCCGTTGAGAATCATCGTTTGCGGTGCACCGCTCCGAGAATAAAATCGTAATTATCATCCTTCTTGTCACCCCACGTAATAGGAAATTAATACGTGCCTTTGTTCGACATGAAGAAATAGTTCTCCCATTCTCGACCTTCATTGTCGTTGTTTATGCTTCCAATATAATGACGATTTATGCTTTTCGTGATCAAATCTACAGAATTAGTAAAGCTGATGAAGGCAAAACTCTGTTATTAGTCTAAGATGGAAATGAAGGCTATTTTTGTTTACGATGTGCTTTTACGAATTTGCTCAGGCAATATCATTGCCGTGCATATTTGTCTGTGCTTGACGTCGTGTCTATACATGTTTGTCTGTGCGTGACGTTGTGCCTGTGCTATTCATATATGCATCTTTGCTTTCTGTTCGGAAACAGCGTGGTTGAGAAATGAAAAGTGCTCTATTCGAATATTTTTCTTTTTGTTCATTTTTTTCTTGAAAAATCGACGTGCTAAGTGATAGTAGTGCCGACTATCAAAGGAACAAATCATTGAGAGAACTGGATTGAATGGTATATGGCATGTTTGAATGTTTGAATTCTATTGGCGTATTTACTTTCTTGTTCATATGCATATTGCTGTATTGGATATTCGAATTGAACTATCCAATTTTCCTTTAGAATTTGTTCAGAAGTGTATGGAAATTTCGCTAAAGTTTTTAGATTTTATTGTATGGAAATCGAAGTATATAGAAATCAATCTTCGTAATTGCGTTGAATTATACACATTGTGTTCCACTTTTATTTTATTGAGGCTTTATTGCCACACTTTCTTGAGCGTTATAGTTGACTCTCTTGCATTTTTTTTCACATCCAGATAACCGGGCATATGGAAAAGCAAATTATTATTATATTCGGAAGCATGGAATGCGCGTTTTCAACGCTTTCTCTTCTCATTTGATTCGATATATGATAACAGACTGCTGGTAAAATTGATGGCAAGGAGGACGAGATGCAATCGTTCCTCGTCAGATCGCAGTGCTGTTAATAAACATTCCTCTCAAGTACATCCACTGATATCGAGCTTTTCATCAATTTTCGCAGTGTACCCAAGGATTTTCCAGTTCTGGAAAGTAGTGAATCTCACCAAACTATTCGCTGATATTCGATCATTTTGTTCTCTTTTCAGACCCACCGAAATCTATTCGGATTTGATGAAAGCAGCGGAAGGGTCAAGCGTTGACAATCTTGAAGAGATTTTGAAAAAGTTTCAATAAGCATCGAAGATAAAAATGAGCAATGAATTGCTAGCAAAAAGTATAGCAATAATGAATCATCACCAACCAATGTGAACCTCTCTTTCATCAGTGTGTGCTTCATTGCTATGAAAAAGTGCACTTCAAACTTCTATTGTTCTTTTGCTCTGATAAGTGTATTTTTTAATTTATTGAAACATGTATGAATAAAATTTTTCAATTCCTTGAGTCCATACTAAAGTACACGGTAGAGGCTCTAATGGATCAGGGAACCTGCGGGAAGTTTCTCTGCTATATGACTTGGTGAATCTCAGTCCTACGGGGTGAGGAAACTTAGCCGCTAGGATCCGCTTGAAGTTAAAACCATTGGAAATATTTAACTTCTTTTTTTCAGATAAAAGGATTTCGTACATATTGCGCTCTATTAGTTCATTACAACAAGTGAAGGGTAAATAAATGACGTCATATTCAAGCGATCAATAAAAAATGCAAGACGAAACACTGACTAACAAAAAAAAAAACATAATTAAAGAATTTCTTCTTTTAAGTGATTTGATTATTCGTTGAATTTGGCATAAAAGATTTGTCTTGCACGTGCTCAACAGCTGTCCAAATTCACTGAAGTATCGCAATAATGTGCACCATTACGATATTTTCAACATGCTATTTGATGTTTTCAAAGCGCTTTCCAGCTGTATTATTAGCCCGACACGCGTTCATATTACTATGCGTCAATAGCAGCCGAATTTTACCTAACATCCAAATCGTTTAACTTCGAATGACTCCAAAATCTGGGGCCACCAAATGATCTTCGTCGTATTAGACTGGAATTTTTTCGGACGCCATCCTCAGCTGTGGTGATTTCATGGAAACCTATCGAACTATTCGGTCCATTGGTGGAGCAAATATGTTGCATACAATTGAAGTTGGTGAAATGGTAAACTCTGGGTTGAATTCGCAACTGAAAATTTTGCTCCTTCCTTCTATTAATCATAATTGAAATTTGAATAATGCTATGCGTATGCAGATTCGCTATACTGTACTTCAATGANATCGGTCGGTTCAACACTAGCATCGAGTGGACGTATCAATGCTACTTATGGTTGACTTGTATAGGTATATATGCAGGATAGATAGCTTCACCAATACCACTTAGTTCACTTCCATCCAAAGTAATCTTTCAAGGTTGAGTTCACGTTTTCATCGTTTTGAGTTCCCAGATGAGAAGTTGCACTTTATATGATTAGTCCCAAATGTGCACAGACACATTTTCGTTTACGTGGACAATTACTGATTAATTGAACCTCTAAGTGCATTGCATACAGAATTAGAGTTTCATTCCCTCTTCGCAATTTGTGGATACATACAACTTGCAAGAGAAATATAAACGAAGTCGCATTTAAATATTTAAGTGATAATTGAACAGATAAGCGCACAATTTCAGAGATAATTGGCAATCATTGGAATTGTTCAAAGGAGAATATGGATTATATCGAAAGGTTACGTCCGAAAGTGTACATTCAAAGTGATCTCATTCGATGCGCGTCNNNTGTCAGTATTTTAGCATCTCAGCTTGTCACGTTATATTCACCTTTATCATCTTTATTGGATTTGTCTCATAATTTTTTCCTCCAATCTCAAAGATCCACTCTTCTCCATGTATTCCACTCCCCATCGTGCCGCACCCATCACTTACCAAACATTTCCACCATGAGGTATGTCCGCCAGGTTTTCGGACATCTGCCTCCAGTCGAGTGTTGCCGAAGTGATGAGCCTTATGGTCTATCTCTTACCAGCCAAGTGCGCTACGTGTCCTGCTCGTGTGCTTTTATGTTTGCACAATTCTGGGACAATTTCAGCAAATTGTTTATGATGATGGATATGTTGGGAAGTAATATGACCCCAGAGAGATACTTTCCCAACTATGCGTTGCTTTGCCCTTCGCATCACAGCCATTCTATATTCGTCTGTTTTTGTTGATTTTCAACATTCCGCTCCATAAAGCATAGCAGGTATGATTATAGAATGGAATAACACGGATTTTGTTCCTATCCATAGGCCAGNTGCGTTTGCATACGAAGTTGTCGGTGAAGCTCAGCTCAAGTCTTAAGCAGACGTAGTTCCCAACCTCTTGATCACCAAAATGGATAGTCAACAGAGAACAAAACTTCTTCCACCTCAATTTCGTCTTGGATAGACTCATACTACAGATCGATTTTCGTGGACTCACTCTGGAGCTGTTCCACTTTGTCTTGTAGTTCTGTCGCTTTGTGGGCAAAGATAATGCATCCGTCTGCAAATACCAGATGCTTCAATTACTGGCCCGTGATGAACGGTCTTCCTTCCAATCGAGAGAAATGAAGAGCGCATTTAGAGTTATTGTAAACAGTTTCGGTGAGACTGTATCACCTTGGTGTACTCCCTCACAAATGTTGAAATTACAGGCATGTCGTGGGCACTGTTTAAATAAGAGCCAACTGATCTAGCTTGTTTGTTTATTCTCTAACATATTTCCGGATATCAACAAGCCAAAACGTTACACTTTATTTTCGGCAGGTCTTACACTCATAAACATCAAGCAGTCGGTGCATAGTTGTGGAAATAGACGAGTATTCGGTCAGCTGGTACATCCAAACTGATCCTTCTCATGTTTTATTATTGCAAGTTGCATGCTGACACTCGAATTACGCCTATCATCACTCATTGCTTTCAGTTTGGTGGTTGCTCGGCAGTTGCACAGTTTGTTCTTTCGAATGAGGCAAATAACACATGGCTTGGAGTGAATCTAGGATGGGGTTTAGTGCTCGCCTTTGCGGTCTACGCGGGCTTCAACATATCAGGTAATTAAATCCATTCGTTCATCTCTTATATCCCTGTTTAGCGTTATATGCCTCGTGACATAAAAACGGTACCAAGAAGGAAAGAACAGCATTGGGCAGCACTCAAATCGACAAGTACCTTCGGCCACTAGACCGACCCAAACCTTGGTTTCCATTTACCCACTTAACATGGTACTAAATTTCACCTTTCTTGACCTATTGCGTTATAGGCGTGATAAAACGACAGATATTTTAAGATATTCATGTTACTAGATGGATATACAATGCTATGCCAACTTAATCTACTATTCTGAAATGACGGAAATGCGCCATAAGTGGAAATGTTTTCCTGGATCGTGCTTTGGCTCACTATCGGATTTAGAACAAGTTTTCCCTTTTTTCGTTTATTCTGACAAGTAGCAAAACGGCTAGATGCCCTCTAATTATGATCCAAAGAAATAAATAAAAAAAGCAATGCGATTGAAAACAATGAACATTATTTCACTCTTCAGAACACTGTCAATGTGATTCTGAAGTGAGCGTCGTTTAAGGAAGTCATCTGAATCCGGCGGTATCGTTCCTCTTATTCACGATGGGTCGACTATCAGGACTTCGATGTGTCGTCTATAGTATCGCACAAACTCTTGGCGCATTCTTTGGAGCGGCCTTCACATTCCTAATCTATTATGGTTTGCTTTTCCTCTCAGGAGCCAACCATGAGCATTGTTTTTCAATCAGGAAACAATTGATATTCAGGCATAGATAATCATACACTCAGTTGCCATCTAAAGACAATGACCACTATGCAGCCATGATCGTATCAAAACTACTCAAGATATATCCTTCCATTTCATCGGCGAAATGGCAGACCGACTTTATATGATGTGAGCAAAATGTCATCATAAGTCGAAATTGTGACATAATTGAATTGGAGATCGAACAATTTGTCGAATATAATAATAATAAAATCTTCTATATGAACGATGTAATTTATATAAAAAACAGGGCAATATAAATTTGAAATAAGCACAAAACATGATAATGTAAAGAGAAAGAATTAGCATAGAAAAGATATCAACAAATTTCTTTCTGTTTATTATCTAATTCAGCTGGAATTCAATAATAATATCCGTGTGGAATTTTTTAAAGATGCACTCATGAATTTCGATGGTGGAGAACGACATGTATCAGGACCGTTAGCAACGGCTGGCATATTTGCCACATATCCGCAACCATATCTCACAGTCGTTGGCGGTCATCCGCAACCATATCTCACAGTCGTTGGCGGTCTAGTTGATCAGGTATTCCAAAAACATTCACCAGCATTTTCATTTCCATATTGCATAGATGTTTTGCTCAAGTTGTCAAACCTTAATAAAGCATATCGGTTATTCCATACCGAAGTACATACGGTAGATGGTCTTTCTAAAAAGGAGAGAGGGAGGGGAACAAGCATGTTGTCATCAATTTCTTCTCTCTTCGTTCGCTGCGCTTTCTCTCCTCTCCAATATTCTCAATCTCTATTTTCTATGAAGTGGTTTTTTACGTCGACGGTATTGTTCTATATTCGTGCAAAAATAGTACTCATAAATTTCGATGATTGCAAAGAATCGACTGTTTAATTCTGAGGATTCGTTTCATCGATACCCTGCGAGAGGAAAACATATTCCCAAGTTATTCTATGCTGAGAACATTCTCATTTTTTAGCTAGAATATGTGCATATTGAACTTTCACGTACATGTACGAAAGCCTCTATGATTGTGTATGTGAAGATATGTCATGAGACTGGCACGATCTCGACATCCGATATGTTAATAAACAATTCCAAAATACTTAATTATAATTGAAAGAACAAATTACTATTTCTTTCATCGAACAATTTGTAATCAAAGGATGAATTTACAGATTATCGGAACTGCATTTCTATGCATTTGTGTCAGCCTTATAACAGATAAAAACAATAAAATCCCGGCTCATCTCCAACCTTTATTGATCGGTTTACTTGTTGCATTGATTGGTATGACCGTTGGAATGAATTCTGGCTATGCGATCAATCCAGCAAGAGACTTGGGCCCTCGATTATTTACTCTAATTGCGGGATGGGGGATCGAAACATTCAGGTAGGTTAGCTTATTTTTAAGGAATAGCCTGAGCTTTACAGTCAGAAAAATCAGAAATGATCGTCTTCAAATTTAAATATCTCAATATATCCTGTGAGATTCAACAAAGCCTATAAGCGTCGAGAACAAGAATGCCCTTAGCTGTCCCTGCTAGAGAATTGAATTTTATGAAAGGTCAAGCGATCAACATGTGATGCTATTCGATCTCTAACGAACATTTTTCGATCACTTACAAGTTAAACTATCATACATANTTAAACTATCATACATTAACAAATACGTGCGAGAATTTGCTCGAAATGCTGCGTTGTTGTATTTAGTGCACTGCCCACCAAGTTTCATCGTATTATGCATGTTTGAATATCCAGCAAGAAGCAAATAAAGACAACAAGTTGGTATGCATATGGGCCATCTGTTTTAATATTCAATCATTGAAGCAATTTGGAATATCCCACTAAACAAAGTGCCGTGAGAAGGCGACGCTCCTACACTAATAAGCGGAAATCCATTGACTGCATACCTTCTGATCCCTAATAATTTGTGCAGCAATTATGCGTTGTTCGGTTTTCAGTCAGATCCAGTAGCACCTTTGAGTATTGATATATTTTAGTTATCGTAATTATACGTGGTTTTGAATTCCATTATTGGGACCAATGATAGGAGCAGTTGTCGGTGCATGGATATATCAAGTAAGTATTGGTAAGTTGTTTTTATTTGGCTAACAGGCGTACTGGATAT
>JAAVTS010003538.1:0-18480 GCA_022845575.1 Baylisascaris ailuri | reverse complement strand
AGGTAGGTTGCTTTAATCACCAATAGGCCAAAAAAGCCTGTTCGAACGAGGCGCATGAGTGATTTTGCGTAGGGCTTCATACTAAATGTAAATGAGATCGGCGTATTATTTAAGAATAACCCAGCAGGTTGAGAGGCAATTCAATTTGCAAATCGACACTAACAGGAAATTACGCATTTGAGAGCATTTTTAAAATCTGTAAGGCAAGGGTTGGTCAAAATGACGTGGAGTTGATAAGAGCTTGAGTTGAGTGTAGAAATATGCAAGTTTGCTTCATGTGTTTAATCACACTCAACGAAGTCTCAATTAATTAGGAAATTTAGATGGCACTATAATGAAATGGGCCACCGATCACATGAATGATAAATCAGCACACAGTAATTCACCATTTTCTCCAGACGCAAAAAAAAACAGCTCTTTTACGTAGTAGAATAGTACGAACCGAATCCAAACATTGATATCATGTTACGCTCTAAACACCTGCTTAATATTTTACACTAACCTATCGATTAAATGTGAATGATTATAGACAGCACCTGCTGTTTGAATCATATCGATGGGCAAATATGCCGCATTTTCTGAATACTTTAAAAAGGTTTTACGACTCGATTTTCTTCCAGAGAATCGCAAAGAGTTTCAATTATCTGATTTTCTTTACCCTCCACTAAAACAAATAAGGCCCCAGTCAAGCATCGAAAGCCGGATACTGCAGTATTAATCGAGACAGGCAATTTGAGGTCCCGGTAGCCCATGCAGGCGGGCTCATCCGACAACGAGACCTCAAGATCAACAGGTACACCATCAGTTCTATGAAGTTGACAGAAGAAACATGCCTGCCTTACCCCCCCCCCCTTCTCGCCTTGTCGTCGGTGCTAACCTCCTGGGTGGCATGATGGCAGCACATGGAACAGAGGTGGACTTTGACCAGTAGTGGTAGATGTCTGCGGCAAGCAACTATCTGTTGTGAAACATCGCTAGGCCTCAAGGGGGAAGATGCAGTGAAACTCATCGAACGTCTCAAGGTCGGCCTTTCTTTGCACTGCTAGGATGGTCAGGGGCACCTGGCTATACAATAAGAGGCGAAAGATGGTGGTCCTAACCGGATGTTTGTTTATCCTCGGAGGGGAACAGGCATGCATCGAAGCGAGAGAGGCTTGTAATGGCAGTGGCTATGTGACGGAGATGGTTCAGGATGGAGTTTCCTGACTCTTAGCCACTAGCCTGCGATAACGAGAAAGGATCCTAGGGCATATCAGCGCTTATGAACTCCTCAGCTGATAGATTAGAAGTTGCAATCTAGGGTTATGGAACTTGGCGTTCAGTACGTTTGCATCAACAAGAAATTTGCTTTTCACTTCATTTTCATCAGTTTTTTTAGTTTGCTAGTTGCTGAGTAAAGAGGCGTGAAATTTGCTGCTTTGAGTGGCATTTTTTATGATCAAGGCACGTTAATCAACACGAAGAGAGCGTTGCAATTGAACAGTACACACGTTTCGATTATCGACCGTTGCTCGTTGATTATTTCCAAATCTGATATCACAGGTCGAAAAGCGCTTGTCGCCGCGGTTGTGCATATCCCCTCTACCAGTGGTTTTTCAATAAATTAAGTAGGCAAGATTCTTTGAGCTTAAGGTGAATAAATCTTCAACTCAGTTTTATTAGTGGAAAAATGCTAACGGTAGTGATTGCTCAAATGTTTTTAGGGTATGCATGTAAGTCCCAATAACCATATGAAATCAGTTTCTCTTTTTTTTTTTTTTTTATTTCTATCGAAAATGAAATTGGTTGTTTAAAAAGCCGCTAAAAGAGTTGTTATAAAATTATATCTTTTCGTTGTTCGCATACAAGATTTCATCACTGTCGTTGATCTGGCAAGCAACGGTGTTTTAAACGATCCGTGTGTCTTATAAATGTTTTGACTGCAAAAGTAGTTGTGCTAGTCGACGTATTCCTTTTTGAGCTTCACCAAATGCACGTACTGACGTTGCCTTCATGTCTTAATGAATTCATGACACACTGCTGCATGTATCACTACGAATTCGTAACGGATGTATGTTTGCGTTTCTTTTTGCTCTTTGCAAATTTTCAACTGTAAAGCGCATCACGACAACTTCTTATCAATATGTGCCTGTCTGCGAACTTCGGCCAGGAGGCACCTGCAGCCTTAGCTATGAAATTTGGCTAATATAATTTGCGCCATTGATTGGCCTAGTCTATCACCCCCTTATAGGAGCGTCTTCGAGGGGAGGGGAGCAATTCCCGAATTTATCTTTTCTCTCTTCAATCAGAAATCACCTTCCGCAACAAACTAGTCCTCAACACTTTGCCGAATACAATCCCAGTGGACACGGTTGAGCAGTTGCGGTTGTATGCGACTGTCGACCGAATCGCATGCGCTACAGTTAAGGTCGGTGATGAAATTTCCAATTTTTGCGCTCTCGTTTCGCAAATGACGGGAGAGGNGGGGGGGGGGAGGGAAGCTTTTATTTGTTTCGACTCACGTTGCAATCTAATCGCGCAAGATGGAGTTTAATGTTTGCAGCAGCAGATATGAAGCTTCAATAGTCAAAGGCTGTCCAGTGAAGTTTGCAAGCGGCTCTTGGCGAAACGGTATTTCGCGAGCAGTTAGAAATAATTCACCCGTTTTCAGGGTTAGAGAAAAAGATAGCAACCATTAATCGCATCACTGATTTAGTAGTAAGTAAAAGAGGTAGTGTAGAAGTTTAAGGAGTGGTTCTAGACGTAATGATGCGCTTTGCTGGCATACTGAAATTTAGATTTTTTGTGCTTTTTTGAAGGCTGAAATATTAACTCAGGCGACGGACAGCAAAAAAAAGAGCAGAGATGCGGAGACGGGTGAATAAAGGCTAAACCCTGTAACATTTCCAGCAGGTTTGTGCTTTGTTGTCATTCCAGCTAGTGCTTGGTTTCGTGGTTGGTTTGTTACGGGGTGAGCTGCGGCAGTTATCGGGGGGCAAGTTCCACATATGAGTCGGCGCGGGGGGCCCGCATGTTGTTGTGGAGGATGCGTGCACCCTTGTGGGCAGTGCATTTATTGTGGCGGACAAACTGACCATCCGTACTGGGGGCACGTATGTTCGAGCGGCGGAAGTGTGTGTCCGTACAGGAGGCGATTGTATCCGCGCGGAGTGACCGTTTGTCCGTACTGGAGACAGTCGTACTCGCAAGGAGAAACCGTGTGTCCGTACGGGGGACCCATGTGTCCGCACGAAGTAACTGCGAACCCGTGCTGGGAGCCCATGTATTCGCACCAAGAAACTGCGTATTCGTACGAGGAACCCACATATTCGCACGAGGGAACCGCGTACCTGTACTTTGAGCCCACGTATCCGCGTCAAGAGACCGCGTATCCGTACAAGATACCCACGCGCCCTAACGGAGAAACTGTAGGTCCGTACGGGGATCACACGTCTCCACACGGAGAACCTACGCATCGACCAGTAAGTATTGCTAAGTTTGTTTTAAACGCTGTTAGCAGCGAGTGCGCAGAGTAGTGATTTGTCGTCAGCAGAGTTAAAGAGTTGATCATGTCCCGAAAGGTGAAATTTGGATGTGAGGTATTGCTGTTAATGTGGTGCGTGTCGATGTGGGTTTTTATGCGGAGCATTTCTTGGAGTCTCTAACACTTTGAATGCAGAAGCAACGCATCTGCTTTCGAATTTGCATGTGGTTGTAGTGGTGATCGAGCTGGAGAACTTACTATAGCAGTTGACATAATATGCGGTTTTGCATGCTCATCCCTTCTTGATAAAATTCAGAAATCATCTGGCCTGCTTGAGTGTTGATGTAATGGCTTATTTCATAATGTGGATTAAAGCTTGAATCTCCTACATTTCGTTCTCCACAAGGAGATGATCTCTCTGCATCAAACCGTCAAACGATCCCGTCGCGGTTACACTGAGTTTTTAATTCAGTGTGCAAGTTCCATCAGCTTTCTTAGACATGCAGCAGCTTCACAGCATTATTCGCGGCAGCTGTATCACAGCTCTTTACTTCCCAAAAAAGTCCTCTTTTTTGGACTCTAAGATTGAAATGGGGGGTCATGGGAGTGGTTTATGCAGTCAATCTTGTATATTTTTAGGTTGATATTGTTGAGCCTCACGAGGCTTATTTTCAAATGGCTAACGCAGTTCGCCTGCAAGCGATGAATAACTACTACGGACACAGTCCATACCAGCTACCAGCACTGCCGATGCCTATGTATCCGTACATGACAGGTTCACCGTACACCGCAGGGTCATCCTCATCGTCAAATGGCATCTCACAATCTCTTGCGTTTGGCAGCGTCCAAATGCCACCCGTCGTCAACACGCCTACTCTAATGCCTTCTTCTGGTATGTCGCATATGGTACTTCCTCGAATGAACGCTTACTTTGCGACGGGTGCGCCGATGCCTGCTCCATGTGGCTGCCTAGCGAGGGCAGAATCAATTCCAGCTATGTGTCAGCAGATGTACGCTTCGCACTACCTTATGCACCAGCATCCAATGAGCAACGCGCAAATCCCTTTGCCCACAAGCGGTATGTATTTTCAGAATTTTTGATGTGCACATTTGGGAGAGGGATCTCTATGTTGGGTAATATAGGCGGCTTTCTCTGCCTGTCTGCATATTTCGGTTTCTGCACAGTGCATTTCTGTTTAGCTGGATAGATGTTGTACATTTTTGCGTTTGCGCTCAGGATACCTCTTTTCACGTCCACTGCCTTCTTTTCCATATCTGTGCGCCTACTAGACTGTCGTCAATTTTCCATGCTTCCTCTGACCGGTCAAATTGAACGGAATGAGCACATGTCAAGTTTCAAAAGTCTTGGCGCGGTTTTGCACTCCTCCCTCTCCCTCACTGTCGTCGTTCATCTTCCCGCCACAGTCTACCGAAAAGCACGCAAAAATATTCCCTGCAAACAACCAATGAAACTTATGGAGGGAAATGTCGAAAATGTGTTCCTCCGATTGAGCTTTCTTCAAGTGAAAATGGTTATCTCGTTGGGGTAGATGCTGCAAAATAGAGCACAGAGGGAATAAAACGAAATTTTAACGCTTTTTTTGGACGCGCAAATTGATGTAGTGTAGAATGCGTTTTGGCGAACGTTCGTTACCTTGGAGAGAATATAAATGTTGCAGCTTCGGTCATAATTTTTCTATGTTACTGTTGCCTTGAGTTGTAAGGTGTATGAACGTTGCCGTACCGGTCAGTATTTTTCATACCTTTGAGGCAGCTTCTTCCCCTTGAAGTAGGAGTACACATGGACCAGGTTGATCTCAGTGGGATGCTGCGATGGTAGCTGCTGATAGAATACAAATGGACATATAGAACCTACTATCCACCTTCCCTCCGCCTCCTACAGAGCTTTCCTGCAGAACCGTTCCATTCGCAGAGCCCCTGTCGAAAATGCGAAGATTTCTGTAGAAATTCAAGTAATTCAGATGGTAAATTTGAAATTTTGTTTTTGGAGAGAGGGGAGTGAGTTAATCTCTATGTCCGGTTGAGAAATGGAGCAGTAGTCGGACTTCTTTGACCCGGTCGTCTGCTGTGATCACAATTCAGTGCGATCAGAAGAATGGAAAGAGCTTATCAATGCGTTGAGGCGGGTATATGACGTGAAAGTACCATATGTAAGTCCACGATGCCTTCTGCCCAGCTTTCTTAATACCGTCTACCTGGTGTGTAGTTCCGTTACGTTTGCTTGTGCTTCATTACAGTCGTTCGCTATTGTTTTGCTACATAGCAGCAGATCCGTGTAGAACATATCTATAAATTAGCATCACGGCTGAACCCCGTTGCTCCGGCGTTTTTTGCTCTACTTTCCTTTGCTGCCACACATTCAGCGGAAAAAAAGCAATAGGTGGAAACCAAAAGGAGTGTTTATCAAAACTGCACTGTAGACCTTCTTCTGAACTGTCCACTCTCTTCAGGCCTTCTTGCGTGTTGCAGTTCCTATTCCTTGGGAATTTCAGCTCTTTAAAAATGTTGTTCAAGTTTGTGACAACTGTATATTTAGATATGATATGAAACGTAGCCTAAAACATTCCACGTTTGAGTTTCCCGTTGTGTCGAAGAGCTTTTTTCAGTAGGATTTGGATTATAATGCTCCTATAGTATATGCTGCACGCAGAGTGGCAATAAGATAACGTGGTTTAGCATCGTTCTTTGACTGTCGTAGAAATTGGTCGGACGATTCCACTTCGGGCCTGAGGTCCCAACCAATGGTTTTTTGTTCATAAGGCTATGAATTGTTTATGACACTCGAACTAGCATTGGCATAAGTAGAATTTTACTATAATGTGTTATCTCTCGATTTTTATGGAAGTTGCTTTATGGCGGTTAGATTTTTTAAGTAACGTTTTCTATTTTCGAGAAATATCATGAAGAGCTTTATTGAATGAGACGAATTGCATTACGTTTCGTTGCGCTGTTTGTACTTCCACTGGTAGCTAGCATGATCACTCGCTTAGGTGAATCGCGTTGGTCAGTTACAGTTCAAATACGAACACTAGATGGTCATATTATTATTGCCGATGTTGTTGATGCCTTCGGAGCTGCAAATGGCCTTTTGATTTAACGTATTTCTGTGTTTCTGTGAAAGTTTACGTATGGATTTAAGGAGCGGTTCCACCACCTCCGCCGCCCTCAGTCTACACTTCATCTGTTGGCACGTCAAATCAGGTCACGGACAGCAATCAGATCACGAGTACCAGTCGAAGCACAAGCAACGATCAAATCGCAAGCAACAATCAAACCACAAACAGTATTGAACAGAACAATCAAAATCAAACAAACAACTCAAATGGACCTACCGATCAGCCCACATCTTCTACTGCGACCACTGCTGAGGTTTCACTTCGCATCTGCTGTTCTTTCCCTGTGCAGTGTGTGACTCCGATTGTCTCGTCCTTCTAAACAATTTGTTGGTTGGTGCTCTTCGGCTCAACTCAAACGGGGTTTTTTTGGTTCAGCCGCTGGGCAGAGGCGCACATTTTGTCTCGTTAGCACTTGTCGAAACATAGGTCTGGGGATGGGTTATGATTATGGTAGCTCACGAGGTCGTTTTACGCTTACTTCTTTCTCTTTCTTCCTCCCACCTCCCTCCTGCCCCCTCCCTCCTCTCTCCCCCACCAATGATTTTTTTCTACGATCATGGGAGGCCGGCTGTGAAAAATCGATGTCAGTGTAAGGGAAGAATATGAGCTGAAATACGAAGCGCGGAGAAGTGGGTTGGGGGGGGGGGGGGAACGTTTTAACGATAGCTTACACCATTCTGTCGACTGCAAGGTGTTGTTGCAACACGATGTCTTCGTATAAGTGGTACGTGAATAGGTCGTGATTCGCATTTCACTATGAGATTTTTGTTCGGATCCATTGGTCAACTTCGAGGCTTCAGTTTCACTGACCGAGTATCAATAACATAACAAAGTGCTTTATTGTGGCATCTGGATTTTATTTATCTTGTGGATTTTGATCAGCTTAAGTGTAGTCACACGAGTGAGAGTGCATTCATCTCTCTTAAGAAAAACCGGGCACCATTTGCACCTTATAATTTGATGAAGCGAGGAGTGGATCTTAATGTCTTGCAAAAAAAAAAAAAAAAAAATTCATGTGCCTGCAACAAAGTTTCCACAAATGTGTGTTGTGGTGACGCTTTTTTCTCCTCAATTAAGATAGTAGGTTGTTTAGCGAAGTTTGTTTGGGGTTTTGGATTTAAACGGAAGTGAAAATTTTTGCGCACTTTCTTGACTTGATTGTTTCTCCTAATACCTCTAAGTACCGCTTTCACCGCTACGTAGGGCAATTACACTGCAAAGTCCTCATTAGAAACTCTTAGCTTTCGAGTTTTCTAATTTTCTTGAGCCAAGGAAGAGAAGGGAATGGACGTGTTGTGGCCTGAACTCCACAATGTTTAGGAACTTGTTGCTCGAGCAAGCTGAAAAAGAAAGCACGGCATCTGTCGCACATGGGAAGTCGTGACTAAGCGAGCTTGGTGGAGGGATTTTAGTGATTGGGCGGAGTCGTGGCCGCCGGCTGGTTAGGGGTACGTCGCTGCGTGTGATCTTCGCTGATCATTTGGCCGTCTTCCCCTAGTTGCTTTGGTAATGTCTTCCCATGAATGCAGGAGAAGACATTTCCTGATGGTGCAGTCAAGTCCAGTTACTTTGATAGCCTTCATCACGATTTACACTTCTTAGGTTGACGTCGTACGTTTGCAGATGCCCGCTTTGCCGCCCACTCTGGACGCTCCGCCGTTGCGCTCTGCAGCAATGCGAAATAAGCGTCCGCCCACACGCCCTTCAGGCCAAGTTACGTCCAGCAGGGATGATGGCCCGAGGTCTTTCGTTACGTCTCCTAGAAGGGAACGATCCGCATCCACTCATAGTGAGGAATCTGCTGACTCTTTTGTGGAGATTCCTAACTCTTCCATCATCATCTTGCATCGTGATCGGTATGTTTTAGCACATGCTGTGGGATGTTGGTTGAGTGTGGGCTTTCGTTAAAAGCTGCAGTTTACTGACCTACATCCAAAAAAATTAGTCAAGCCATGTAAGTCACAGCACAGTGCATTTGCGTTTCTCTCTTAATTCGTGCACTAACTGCGAAGCTTGCATTTGAAGGAGTCGCATAATACTGGGTCCCGTTTTATGAGATTAAAAGGCTGATGTGAAGTGACAGTTTTTTTGGCTGCTAACACGTAAATATCATCTTTTACGCCCTTGATTTGGGATTATAATCCACTGTTTCTCGAAATTTCGACCTCAAAATGAGAATATTGATGAACTGAAACGCAGTGACACATGAAGATTAAAGGTGCTAGAGTAGCTCGAAGCGGTTAACCTAAAATAAGTAAATGCATCAGGATCCATGGCCTGTAATGGTGGTGCCGTAAGAAATTAATAGCGATAGCCTGTGCTTGCCAGAAAATCGATACAATACTCATTAGTGGACAAATTCTTTGCATTTATGCATATTTTTAATAGAATTCCCTTTTTTGTTTGTGTTTTGCAGTATTGCACCAATTAGTAATCTTGCTGAGTTATCCAGCGTGGAGGTTGTTGTCTTATCTGTGGTCCGGTACTCACACACCTTAAGATCCACAGGAATCGGTCTACTGTGAGATTGCCACACTGCTACGTAATAAGTGTCGGCAGTGGAAATTGAAACACTTAACAAACTATGTGGCATTCAAAGTCTGAGTCCTGCCAGGGTATTTAGAGGACTTTTAAACTTTTGCGAAGTTACGTGGGAATTGTGACCGCCAAAAATTCTATCGTTTCCCAGATCCTCTGCTATTCGCGTAAAGGTAAAAGGTCGGTAGGTGTTTGAAGGATGAACGAAGAAGGGCTACATGCATCACTTGTCTCCATTCTTATGGCCGAGAAGGCGCTCATTAAAGCTAGTTTTGAATTTATCGCTGATATATGCTATCGCAGGGTCAGTGAGGATGCGTCACGAACATTCATTTGCGTAGAAGAAACTAAGAATATATTCGTGCAGGTCTTCTAACGTCTTTCGGAATGCGTAAGTACTAATAGAGTGGAACGTATTTCACAAAAATGAACCTTAAGATTCAGATGATCCCTGTTCGCCGGCCCACTGTGAAGTTCATGGTGCAGAAATTTAGAAAAGAATTAGCGATTGTTTTATTAAGTCTTTTTTTTAAAATTTTCGTTGTATGTTATATTTTTTTGCTTGAAAGGATGCCATTAAGCGATGAGGACGAAGGAAGACCGCCGCATCCCACGGAGTCGACAAGAGGCATTCGTCGTAGTATGAGGGGTGCTGTCAGGCGGGGCACTCGCGATCGCCAGCGAGGTCGTCAGAACACTGTTTCTCGTTCTCGTCGTCAAAACACTGAGTCATCCATATTGCCAGGGCGCGGGTTGGTTGTATTTGCTTCTTATTTCAGTCAAACGTTTGAAAATATCTTGAAGTAATTGAATAATTTGCATTGTTTATGTAATTAAACATCAACAGTCAGTGGCGAACGATAATTTCCAGTTTTCAATTTCAACAGTTGGTTGTCTCCTCATTCGAAGATGGAATGTGGGGTAACCGTAAAAGTTTCAAGCGTTGAGCTGTCGCATTTTCAAAATGCGATTTCTGTGGTTTTTCGCTAAGAGACCTTCTTTCACTACTACCAGCACTAACATCTGAAATTCTTGTATGGTGTTTAATTTTATTTACTCAGATCGTATTTTCTGGGAAACGAACTATCCAGCTAGAGAGGGGATGCAGGGGCATTTGCTGTGTATTTGTGGCCAGGCTGAGTTATAAGATGCGGCCATCTTGCAGTGCGCGTTCTTGAATCCGTTAATGTCACTTCGCGCATGAGTTGAGTTGATCTCGTGCATTGCGATAGTGCTATAGCTTCTTTTCTTTTGAATGGACAGGCGCATAGATTAAGAGTAGAGAGTAACTCAGGAAATCGCGGATTTTCCCATAATTTGTTTTACATAGACATTCGACTGAGTTCGACCATAGCGACGTTTTCTAGCATTCACATTAGAACTGAATTATAGTCTGTCACATTAGAACTGAATTATAGTCTGAAACGTTGTTAGAAATCTGGTTAAGTATATTAGGATCTTTAATGGATGTTAAGATCACAGAAACCTATGTAAAATGTTCATGAGCAATCCTGTCATATGCACTGTGAGCACTAAGAGGACTTAGATATCAGACTGCGTGAATTTGCATTTTTGATTTGTCCTCTGATTCCTTTTTGAGCAGTTTCGCAAATGTGTCATCGCTTCCCCTTCTGCCTTTTCAGAAGACGTTTTCACTACTATTCATCACTTGTCCATGTAGCGAGGAAGTGAGCCCAATATAAGTTGCAGAAACAAAAGCAGTTATGAACCATCCTTTTTTTTTTTTCTCTCCATCTTCGCTTATTCGAAGGATTAGAGCGTGGTTCCACATAGAAACGCCGAAATCTGGCATTGAGATCGATAAAAATATGTAAGCAGACGTGTCGAAGAGGCAGTGAAAAATCTGCAATTCCAAGCGTTGGGCTAATTGGCGTCGTAAATGGTCCTGAAATATTAGGACAAGCGTAATAAGGTGTTTAAGTTTCAACCAGATCTGAAACAGATCCTTGCTCCAGTGGACGACTAGTGCAACTCAGTTGACTTCAATATATATACAAAATTTTTAGCGCCCCCAAATGTTTATAATTTCTTCATAGTAAACGGATCAAGCTTTAAATTCAAATACGTAGAGGTTCATTAATTCTGTGGTGTAAATTGTACCTAACGGTATTCGTAGATTTCAGGGATTTCTGAGTTAAAGATACTAGGCGTAGGGCACACATACGTATGCTTGAATGTAACGTTGCCTTAGTACGACTTGCTGATGAAGATTTCTAGAAGCGCTGAATGTTGTTATGTGTAAAAATAGAAAAAATAAATAAATAAAAGCGGCGTACTGCATCGCAGGAGCAGCCCATAGCACAAGGCTAGGGTGCAGGTCGTTTTAAACGTACCATCGGAAAGATTTCTGGAAACGGAAAAGGAAGGAATTGCGTTGCGTTCAATTTTTCAAAATGAGCCATCTGTTTCGGACATGGTGAAGATATTTTGCACTTGAAGTGAGAACGTATAAAGTGCCGAAGTTTTGAGGAAAGAGTGCATGTATCGTTGGTAGAAGTGGAGGATAGTGACTAAATGTTTTGGTTACACATTTGAATATTGCACGTCGTTACGTGGCCAGAATTTGATCACTTTTGCCCTTATCCTTCTTTTGATACATGGGATTTACTTTCCTTCCTTGAAAAAATACATGAAATTTGATGTTCGCATTTGATCACTTTAGAAGGTGGTTTTCAGAAGTGCCCTAACCTGAAAAGCTCCCACCTTAATACTGTTTCGCACTGTATGCCATGTTAACGCTTGTGTAAACCTTTTTCTATTTGAAAGGTGGAGCTCACAGAGCAAAGTCCTGCCTGTTGCTTTTCTTTTCTACCAGGTGATGCTTGGTAGGGAGATGGGAGAGAGAGATGGTCGGTCTTGTGAAGAGGTAGGAAAATTCTTGTTGTAGGAGGGGAGGGGATGATGGCGTTGGTACATGTGGGACAGGAACGATCTCTTTCCGCTGCCGGCGACTTCGTAACTAAGTGGGGAATATGCACCTTTATAGGTTGTCGGCTTACGCAATGAACAGCTCTATCTCGACCTGCTTTACTGAGATGTTAGGAAACAGATACCATTGATAATGGCGTATTTATCTTGGTTCAGGTAATGAGCCTGAAACATTAAATGTTGTTGATGTCACAGACTTCGGGTAAATATCAATCCTACGCATAACGATCTCCTTTCGTCACGTATGGCGCAGATGGAGAGCCAGCGTCAGGCGAACACCGCTTGGTATCGGCGTCACCACATGTCTGCAGACAGTCTTGTAGCAGCGGATGTGGTCGGCCGCCGCGCTGCTGGTCCTTCACGCCTATCTATCAGTGGTTATGCTACTCCGCTCTTCGAACTTTCAATGGTATTACTTGCTTTTCATCGCTTCACCTAACCTGTATCGATTCTGTTTTTGATTCCTCTTACCTGACATTGCCAGTTCCTTACTATATTCTTAGGGTGTCGTATCTTAAATGACATTTTACTACGCTGTCGGCATCCATTATGAAACAGTATGCAGCGTCTGGCTGTTTACTTCGAAGTCGATTGTTAGGCCAAAGTTTATGGGGTGCATAAGTCGCTTGTTTTCCGTAATCTATGAGGGTTTTAATTTATTGGATAAGCGGTTGCTTTATATGAGGGAATGTGACTGTGATGGTTGTTGGGTCAGAGCTGTATGTTCCATCAATCTAGTTTTTATTCTCTTCGATCAATGCTGTGACTGTTCAGTTGGATCGATAGGACCGTTGTCTAGTCTTTATCTCACCAAAGGAAACATGGAATTATTAGGATTCGGTAACTTCGATGACTATGAGAGAGAGTTTGCAGGCTCTGCTGCACGGCGAAGTGAACGGGGCAATGGCTGACAATCCTCATACGTCCAACGATCCTCCTCCTATCGGCGCGTCGCTAGAGCAAATTGCTAAGTTAACTACTGCGAGAAGCTATGTGCGCGATAGCGCTATGCCGGAAACCGAGAGTGATCGTTGCACGGTGAGAACAGTTGAAATTGTTTTGTTTCCTAATCGTTCGCTTTCTGCTGCTCTTACTGCCTTATAATGGGCGTTAAAATTGCACGGAAGAAGCCATGTGACGAAACCAAATTGGTCCTGAAGAAGCCCACACAACATTGTTAATGGATAATGCGAAATATTCAAATCCACTAGGTCAAATGCGGTTGAATAGTTTCTGTGTAAAGGTTAGCTGATGTAACGCTTTTAGGTTTGTCTGATGAACTTCGAGATCGGGGAGTCGGTACGTGTACTGCCTTGTACTCACTATTTTCATACGGGGTGCATCGACCGCTGGCTCATTTACAACAAGAAGTGCCCGATGTGTCGCGTCGACATCGACGCAGTCGAACCCGAGGATGACTAGTTCTGTTCATGTGTCTTGGTGGGGGAGGCGCATTGTTTATCCGAGACGAGCGGTCTTGTTGTGGGTTGACGGATGAGGGATAGCGTCGGCTGCATCCTTGAGTATCATGAGGGTGGGGCTTTTATTCAACCTCCGCATTGGCATACTTGATTGTAGATGCTATACACCGTTCGCAACTTCGATCCCACTGCGTTGTATTTCGAGTTTTTATATGATACCAGAAGCATACATAGTTTTGAATTCTTTCTCAGAAGTTAGTTTCCGAAGAATTTCTGAGAAGTTTTCTTGCAAGCCATATCGAGGGAGAATTTTTATCGGAATTGCAAACGACCGCAGTTGTCGCTTTGGTTTTCGTTTGCATAAAATGAACCCCTCATTTCTTGCGTTGAGGTTGTAGGTTAAAGCTGTAAGCTTGCACATATACATATTAATAACTTAGGTGCTGGATGCATTTTCATAGAGAACATGAAGCTCGTTGAATGTGAGTTTCGTATGTAAAAAGACGCTCGTCTCGGCTTCTAGGTGGTCAATTATTTGTGATGCGGGTGTCAGTAATGAGTCTATTTGGATACTTACCTCTGTTGCTTGCTGCGTGCAAATACTTCCACCGTACCACACGCCTTTAAGAATGCGAGCAGTCGCTTCCGCCCTTATTCCAAATGCTTTCATTATTGTTTTTCTGTTTTGCCCCACCTCCCTTGTTCATTCTTATGCTGTTATCTGCGCTTGCTTCCTCCTCCCTTCCCCCCCCCCCCTCCCCCCCTCCCGGTGATCTTTTTTTACTTCGTTAATCGGCCATGTTGATGAATGTGCAGCCGTTCTCTGTGGATTGCTTGGCGTTGTCTCTGTGAATTGCTCGGTAAGGTTTGAAAAGAGGAGACAGCCGAGTGGGGAGCCCAAGTGTGTTGAGGGTGCAGCAAAATTTAGTAGGTTGAGTCTTCGGAGATTCTGGGTCCAGTTCTTGTTGCATTTGGTTCACTCGTGGTTTTCCCATTCCTGGAAGTTGGAGAGAGAGGAAAAAAGAAATTCAATCTGACGACCTAAAAGTTTTTGTGAAATTTGGACTCAGTATTCTCGAATTGCTCATTTTGCGAACTTTCGCCGCATTTGGGCGTTCTTAGGTTCCTATCGACAATCTCGCCTGTTACAAGCGGGTAGCTACTGTGGAATCGTTGGTCCATGGAATGGGAAGGTGCTAAACGCCATGCTTCGCCTTTTTTCATTCTCGCGAAAGATTGCTTTTCCTAAAAGGTGGCACACATTCTTATTATTTTCTGTACTTCGGTTGTTTATTGTTTCTTCCATATTGTTTTATGTGATTTTTCACATTGTTTTTTAACACGTTTTATACGTTTTAAGCTGTGAAAATGCACATATATTCGTTCTATTGTGCGCGCCGTTTGGTTTGATTGTTTGTGCGGAATTGATGCGGCTTTGGTCCATCATCGGCCACACTTTCATCTCCATAGTAATGTACATCGTAGCTCCGTTTCCGGCTTTTCGTAGATTTGATGCTTATATTTCCGTTTGTTAGGGATAGCGTGTTCACGCAGATATGGGAAATCTTCCATCTGTGCGATGAGTGTGCCAGGATTTTCCAAAAGGAAAGCGTCATCGTTTCTAACAGCTTATGGGTAGAGAGTGGGAAGTTTCGTTTTTCTGGCTGAGGGAATTTCTTTGTTCTGAAATGTGTGGAATGAGGTAGGAGAATTTACTGATAGGTTTAGTGGAGGGAGCTGTTAAGGTTTTTGAGGAAATGAAGTAAAAAATGTATTGAATCTTTTTTAAGAGTGTCACTAAGACACTCTTCGGTATCGTTATATTCTATCCAGGGTAGAAATTGTTGAGTCGCGCTGCAGTGAGAAGTTGTTGGGTATGATTTTAACGTTTGTGGATGGCCGAGGTCGTTGTTTTGCGCGCATTTCTGCCAAAGTGTTATATAGGAATCTTTAGTTTGTGGATACTGATTATTGCTGCAGATGTGTTTCTTCTGTGCGCTTCATTGTTGTTATAATTTCTAACAATAACCAGTTTTCAAAATTTCGGTTATTCACAAAGGAAAGCTACTCTGTACGTGAGCAATGTTTGCTTGTCAATGAAACCGTCCATTTAGGTGCGGATGTGTGTGTAGTCGGTTGATCTTTGAAAGTAGTATATCATAGTTGAAAGATCCACGCCCAGCGTTCGTTGAGGAGTTGTGAGGAGTTTAATGGCATCCGGTCACTTTAAAGGATTCAAAACGAAAGGGAGATTGGTAGCGTCAGCGTCTGGTTGATGATCGCATAGGGAATGACCGATCATCTGGTGACGTTAGTGGACGTACATACAAAAAACACGGGTGTTCATTGAGCTACTAAGCCCACACGAGTGCGGCAGGTGTTCTCACAAGTCTTGGTTAAGCATTCCGTCGAGGGACGCTAAAGCAGTGGAAAGAGGTGATTTCCCATATCGTTCACGAGCTGATTAGTTGAGACGGGTTATTTGGCCTAGTGGGAGAGAGTCCCGTGAAACTGTGGATGGCTTTCGACAACGACAAGAAGATTGCCTAATCTACGTGATCTTAAGAAAAAAGTGTTTACGCGAATGATATGCAGAGGTTTTGAGCGGATGTGAATTGTGCTAGTATTCTCAAGTATTGGGTTGATGCAGCCTCAATAGTATATGATGTAGTAGGTGTTCAGGTTTTCATAGAAAGAATTCGAAGGCTAGAACGGCTGTTGTTCATTAAGTGGGCTTTACTAGTTTAGGGAATTGAGGACGTTTTGAGACTGATTCTTTTCGCGTCTGAGGTCATGTTGCGCTATGGATTAAGCCCGGTTTGATCGTTGCTGCAAATTGAAACCATCGCTTTGAATCGGGGGATAATTGACCGAAGATAATCCGAGATGAGTGTAATAGTTGTTTTCGGTATGAGTGGTTCTTATTGAGAATTTGTGAGGATCGACTGTGACGTACTAGATTTCACTGCAGCATTTTGGCGGATTGATCGAAGAGCGGTGCTGCTCAATGTGATCTCCGAATAGCTATATGACTGGTGATCTATGCTGAAGTGTTGAATGTGGGATGAAATCCATAAGGGATATTTCTAAAACTTTTAGGGAGAGACGTGAGGTGTTTTAGAAGGCAAATTATTTGAAATTCAGTCGTACTGTTGATGTGGAGGGCCATAAGTGATCATTGGAAAACTCCACAATGCTCTCTCTCACTTTAGATTTCACTTAACGAAGACTGTTGATTGCTGTTATCTATGCTGCTATTGTGTTTCACTATTTTGCCTTTCTTGAAATGTTTCGTTTACAGCGATTCTATGCATTCATGTAATTAAAACAAAACTATCAATAAACTCGTTTATTTATCCTCATCGTCTTTCACAGTGCGATACATGTGGTATATCTCGGAGGAACTCTTCGTTAGGGGAAAAGCGTTATCTTACGGCGTTTGGCCAAGAGAGTGACAAAAAAGCTGCGAACGATTTGCTCATAAAGGCGGCGGGGAATTTCGAAAGAAAAATGGAGTTCCATCATAAGGCGGTGTTGTTGCGGTGCGGACAGATAATTTTTAGTCAAGAGCGACATGGTTTGGAGGAAGAGCTATGGCAAGAATCGGAGAATCGATGGCCACTCGAACCTTGCAACGAGTTAGGTGTAGCGTACAGGACAAATTGCGGTGAACTTGCTTTCAATGTGTCTCAACATGTTCGCATGAGGGAGCAGGGGGCAGGGGTTTCGAAAAGGCAAATGAGAAAAAGGGTGAAAATACCAGGTTTGGCCGATTTCCGCGACATTAGCGCGGTTTTGCGCTGAAGTGAAACTGAACAGTTCATATCTCAAAGTCGGGTCAGTGTCTTAGTCGACTGGGTACATGAGTTCGGGAAAATGAGGTCTTTGAAGTGTGTTTCTTAGAAAGTGAGCAAAAATTTAAAAAGCTGATAGTAAAACAGGTGAAGAGACCTCATCCGTTCTGATACGTGCTCGTGTCGAGAAGACCTGGGATTTTCTGAACGGGATGCACACAGTGAGACGAGTCGCACATCTAGGTCATCTCACGCTGCCGAAATACCACTAAAACCTTTCGGCAACGCGAATCGAGGTTTCCCTCACACATTCCAGATCGGGCCGTGCAAACACAGCGAATGTTACAAGTATAGGCAATGAGCGGTGGCAGGTGTAAGGATTGTTGAGGACGCGTGTAGCGTTATCGCGATGCACGTGTTATTTACCGTCGTCCGATTCTCGAGTACAGTGAGTAAGTGTGATGGTCTCTCATCTCGTTCCCCTCCTCCCATCTTGTCAACAGTATTGAAACTGCTGAACACCTTCAAGAGTGTTACACAAGCATAGCGTTTCATGAATTATTCCCCGCTCGAGACTATGCTACAAAACTGTTGACAGATTTTGTGAGGGTACTGTTTGAAAGTTACTTCTTAATTGGGGAACTCACTTTCATTTAGGATCTAAAAAATGCACTGTAAACATCTTCCTTCACAGTTTCTGTCATAATCGTTGAGTTTTTACTTTTGTTTTGAAAGCAATTTGGTGAAAAAGATCCGAAAATGATCAGCGATTTGACGGTGTTTTTTTCATGCCCATCTCATCTTCATTCTTCCATACCACTCCATTTCCACTTCTGTTGCCGTAGGGTTGCCATGTAAATAAATCGATGTAGAAATTATAGGCGTTTTATAGTTCTCAATGCGCTTGGACATCAGTCTGTGTTGACATCATTGGATGACTATCTCGTCTTTCCCTCTCCTTTTCCATAAACCTCCGTAAACAGAAGCATAGCTACGTATTCCGTGGAACTATGACTGCTTGATTTATACCCGTTCACTTACGCATCGGCCACCGTTGCAGCCAATTAAGATTCAGTCACTTGTGTCTCTCATCCGTCAACAACTTGTTTGGGACATTCCCTGTAGGGCGTTCCCGCCGTGTACTAAAGTTTTTTATCGGTGGTATTATCAAAACATAT
>JAAVTS010003536.1:0-12243 GCA_022845575.1 Baylisascaris ailuri | reverse complement strand
GGGGGGGGGGGGGGGAAGGAAGGGGAAGTTGGACATAGAATATTAGCGCTTTTGAGGTATTGTATTATAACATAGTGTCTTGTCGCTTGAAGTGCACATTTCAAAGGTATTATTCAGCGAAAAAAAAGAATTAACGTCGGAATCCTTTTTTGAGGGGGGGGGGGGGAGGAGAGAGAAGAGGGAAAAAGAAGAAAAGGTATTATAAAATTGTTGCTCTGGATGCTTTTCATTTTATACATTGTGCTATCCTTTCCTCTCTTTCCATCTGTCCCTAAATTCGTTTATTTTCTTCTTCCTTCATTGCGTTGAAATCAACTCAGACTGCATTTGTTTGTGAAAATGCACTCATTTTTCGGTGATTAAATTCATCATTTTTAGAATGGATCAAACGGGTTCAGCGGCGATCGATTTATCCGAATTTCAAGAATTCATGTTATTCTATCCCAGTTCGGATCCGAAAGATATCGCAAGGTTTTGGAAGCATAATCTCGTTAGTGCTGTTTTTGTTTTTAATTTGTAATTTGATACGGAACCTTTCATATTATCTCGTGCTGTAGTATTTCATGTTATTAGAAGGGATTTAATGTGAGATTGGTAAGTGAGGACTACCTGGTTCCTCACTTTTTTTAAAGTTCATGGGGAATATTCTCCGGCTTGTGGGAAGAGGGCGGGGTGGGAAATGGTGAAGGGATTGAGGAGGATGTTCTTTGCAATATTCTTTCTAGTGATGTCAACAAAATGCTAAACATAATGTGATGCCAAAGCAGCATTTGGTGGGATACGGAACAGTGTTTACCCCTCAATTATTGACCGTTTTCTTAGGAGCCTATCAACTAATTAAGAAAACAATCAAGACGATTGATAGCACCTATTACTGTCTTTACTAATACAAACGCATTACTATAGGGAAATGAACAGTTATGGAGTCAAGTATATAGGCCACATGTCGTGCTGCTNTCTTTACTAATACAAACGCATTACTATAGGGAAATGAACAGTTATGGAGTCAAGTATATAGGCCACATGTCGTGCTGCTTTCATATCGACTAAACTTTTGAGAAGCGATCATAGAAACAGTCATCCTCGCACTGCAAACGGGAAGCATTCTTCCTATTCATTGTACGATAATGTGGGTTGTGATGCGTGCGTATCTGCTGCTCAATTATTTGTGTAGTCAACTTCCAGTCAATTTATTACCACGCAGAAAAATTTGCCTACTTAACAAGGTTACAACTGAGCAGTCTTTCATTCAATCATTTAATTAGTAGGCAAATCTGAATATTCAGTAAAATGTTGGTCAGATGGAATTGAACTAGCCTATTAAGTTTTGATTGGTTTTCACTGCATTTGAACTCAGGCAGATTGCCGATCCTTTAAGCCAAAGTTTTCGAACTTTGGTAGAGATATGTTTGATAGGGATGAAGTGTGGAGGGGTGTATGTTTGTCGTGCGAGACAGGAAGTAGGAATGCAGTGGCGACGCAAAGGAAGCGATGTCCACCTATTCAACTCATCCACTCAAAGATGGATGAGTTGAATTTGCCTGAGGTTGAGGGTTGACTGTGGTATAGGCAATAGTCAGTTCGGTCTACATGCGCGACTACAGAAAAAGTGATCGTTGCGAAGCTGCACGTATTATGCAAAACTCAGCAATACTGTCCGCCATAGGCACAGAAGCCTTGTAAGTCCGATGGAAAACCACAGATTTTGACTTCAAGCTTATAGGTTAACTGGCCTATCAGTCAATAAAATGATAAGGCTTCAGAGCCGGGGCTTATAGTTACGCAAATTCTTCTGCACTGAAAATTACCATACCATATACAGGTAGACAGACATTCAAACACGGATCGAATCGGCTGAGACCATACAGCATTTTGCATTAGAGTGCAAAAATGCATAGCGAGAAACAGTGGCCATGGCATCACAATACAGAAGTGTTGGGATGGAGACCAAAACTCTAGGGATATTATTATAAGTAAGGATTGGGCATCGTTCAGAGTTACCTTTAAAGTTTGCTGGATGGATAAGTAGGCTATGTGGAATAAACATTCGGACAGCGATTGTGACCTTTTCAGGAAGAAAATAAAATGAGGTACGAGGAAAATAGTCATGTAAGTAGAATAAAATTAAGCGTAGGATACTAATGAAAACCTGTCTAAATATCAGTTTTGGGATCTCAATGAATAATTCCCTTCTTGGTTTAATTGGCTTTATTATTCAATGTTTATAAGGAATATACATTGTGCAATCCTCATCGTAATCCTTTGCCCCCTGTAGGAACATTCCCATAGGATACGGCGTGCTCTCATGACGAAAGTTTGAAAGTGATCGCGAATAGGTAAAAGGAGGTCATTGCAGAACTATTTTATATCCCATATTTTGTGTTCCGCTAGAGAGAAAAATATGTGATATTGTTTTCGTAAAAATAAACATGTGTTCAATTTAACAAGTAAGGCTTTTTGTTACTCGTTATTATTTGAAAGTAGTTACTGGAATTCGAAATAGCTTTGATCTTTGCTGTATTCATATGATTTAGGTCATCGATATCGGTGAGGACAGTCAAGTGCCGGAAGATTTCACTCAGCAGGAGCTGATGTCAGGAGTTTGGTGGCGTCATCTTGTGGCTGGTGGTGTGGCTGGAGCGATGAGCCGAACGTGCACTGCTCCACTTGACCGGATTAAAGTTTACTTACAGGTAGACATTTTGTGCTTTTATCCCCGCCTTTATTCTTCCCCTTTCCGGTGTCTGATGTGGTAGGAAGTTTTCGGCATCTCTTGGTTTTTTGTGAAGATTTTTCTTCAATTTTTTCATGGAGTGCCTGAAATTATCTTTTATTACTCCTTCATTAAGGCCTATTTCTTACCAAAATTTTAAAGTTTTTGCGTTTATTTCTTTCATCGTATGAAGTCCTTATCAAGTTCAGAAATTCTAGATACCTTGCTGTGGTAGTTGAGTTGGGTGTGGTTCGGTTAATTTGTGGAAACCGTACCGATCGTTGGCTATTCGTTCACACTTACTAATCGATTACTGTTATTATTATCATCTCTGTTATATTCATGCCTGTCTCATTGAATTTTAATATGCAAAACAAGTGTTTAGGTTCATGCCACATGGAAGAATCGATTGAATTTGTATAGAGCAGTGCGATTGTTGTTTGAAGAAGGCGGCTTGAAATCGTTCTGGCGTGGCAATGGTGTCAACGTCGTTAAGATCGCACCCGAATCGGCTATTAAGTTTATGGCTTATGAGCAGGTTAGTCTCGATTTAGCGACTTCTCTTTTTTGTGGATTGCTTCGACCCTTGTATTATTAATTACTAAAGTTCAATAACTGCATTCCCGTCGACTGATTGGCCGATCTTTCATTTATCTCAGTTTACAAGTGGAAGGTTTTTGTTCAGATGAAATGTTCTTTTAAAAGGGATCTTTCAAAATGGTCCTACACTTTTAATAATTTTTAAAAGATGGATCTGTAATATTCAGCAAATCTCGGGAGGAGTGTTCTATTTGAGGGAATACGGTAAACGGTTCAGTTCAACTGTGTTTCCTATACACTGTTATATTGGTCCTACACTGTTATATTCAGCAAGTGATTAGTTTGTTGATTTCCTTCAAAAGATGTATCGTCGATAGCGATGGTTTAAGCTCATCGGCAAGGTGTACTTCACTCGACGCTAACTCAGTATTGTTTACTTTCGTAGCTATAGCTTTCTTTTTCACACATGCACATCCGGTTTCCCCTTCTTGAAACCTAATTGAAGAAGAACAGATTTAAGCAAAGCATCTGCAGATCCAAACCAAATGTCGGAAGAGATCAAGTTCGTTCATACAAAAAGGGGAAATGGTGGTAAGACGAACTCCGAAAACGAAGTTTCATTAAAATCTAGAAAATAGGTGGTGAGTTATCTAGGAAATCTAGAAACATATTACTGCACCCAATTTATGCAATGCTGATATGGTTCTATCCGTTGGATGCCTTAGAAGTGATGATATACAAAAATTGGTCCGAAATTTTGGATCCGATGCCCAACATTGTGTTCTATGCAGAAGGTTTCTTGTTTTCAGGCAAAGCGATTAATACAGAGTTTCAAACGTGATCAAGAGCTGTGCGTTTACGAACGCTTTGTGGCCGGTTCCTCTGCAGGTGTTATATCGCAGTCAGTGATTTATCCGATGGAGGTAAGCAGATATTTAAAAAGTTTAATTCTGCAACTTATTTGATTGAATGAACTTTAGAATAAAGCGGTGACCCATTGGAATAAGTGCAGATGTGAGGAGTGATATTTTATGAGTCGATTGATTCGAGTACCTTTTACTTTCGCATTCGAATTCTGATGCGAATTACTCTCTCTAATCTTTCAATAGGTACAATCTCCGTCGTTGAATTCTCTAGCACATTCAATGTATTACTGAATATTGCATATGGAATTGTGCAGAATATCGTTCATATTATTATGTAAAAATCTTGATGAATGCATTGAAGATTCTTGCTAAGAAAGTCGATGAAGAATTGGCAGTAGATTCAAAAAAGTCAAGTTCTTGAGAATTTTTACTGTAATTCGTTCAATTTTTTTGTTTAATTAATTAATTTTATTGAAAACTCTAGAAGTGATTGAATATCTTCTTTCATTGCCAAAAGCATATCGCTTTAAAGTTCCATTTATTATTTACAATTGTTCTCGAATCTCTATGAGATTCATCGATATTAATGCATATTATTGGTGCCGATCGCTTCTTATTATCGTTGGATATAGGGATTTATGCTTGAGGAGGATTGTTGCATCAAAAAAGGCATTATTGACAAATTTAACTTCGTTTCAAAGCCCTCTGTCACTCTGTGAAGTAGGGATTCCGGAAGCTTTTTAGAAGACCTATGCCTGGATTCTGTATTAGTTGCCTTTTTTGAAAGGAATGACGACTGTCAGTGTCAAAATCTTTGCCTTTTATGGAAATATTTCTTCCCGAGCGAATATTTTCTTAAAGTACGTTGGACAGAATTTTGGCACCTTTTTAGTTTCTGAGATTGGGCCTTAGAGCTGCATTGGAAGAATTTTTTTCGAAAGCCGGAAGTGAAACGTCGGAAATCACAAAATTCTGAACCTTCAGTGCAATGCAGCTGTAACGTACATCTGGACGGACTAGTGGAATTGTTCATGTGAACTCAGCCGCTGGAATCCTTCCGATGCAATTCATGTGCAGCCTTAGTGGACTGCAAATTATGAAATAGCGTCGTTTTAGCTCTTTAGTTTAGATTGGGAATTTTACGCCCATCTTCTGCGCACTTTCACATCGACCCTGTTTGCGATCTTACAACATTGGGGTGCCTCACTTTTGTTTCACTCATATTTCCCAGTATACTGCATATAATCCAGTCTTTTTTGTTGAATAATTGACATACTTTAAATGAAACAATAAGGTCTTTGTAAGGTATAAGATGAAATTGATTAATTTATTGTACATAAGTGGTGCTGATGCAAGAGAATGTTGTACGTTTATATACTACTTTAATTGTTCGTACTTGCGGATATATTGTGCAACATCAAATGTAATGGCGTTTGTTTTGAAATATTGCAAAAGATTTTGTTCAGGTTTCTATAATATTAGAAAGTTGTTTAGGTGTTAAAAACACGGCTTGCATTGCGACGAACAGGTCAACTTGATAAGGGTTTATTCCATTTTGCACAAAAGATGTATCGAAATGAAGGATTGCTTTGCTTTTATAAGGTGAGCTCTATTGAAATTGTTGTTCTTTTTATTTTGACAATCAGCGATTATGGAGATGTTTTTAAATAAATCTCAATCTCAACGATTTTGTTGATCTCCAAGGGCGTTCAAATGTTTTCTTTGAAGGTAAATGCATCGAATTAATGGTATTTGTTCAAGTAACAATCGTGATTTCCTCCTGGAAATTCGTATATAAAGGTTTTCTATGTTGAATTCATATGTATGAGATCAAAAGCTCTCAGCACATCAGGTCATCTATGAGTAGGGATGATCTCAGTCAAAATCCCCCTCATCCAGTTCTCTCTAGTTGAGAGAGACCCTCTTTCCGCCGCAATCCGAGGTGGCCATCAATCCAGGCAATGCTGAAAACTGCCTGATGCTTTGCAAAACCAAAGTTTTCACCGCTTCTGTGAGTGAATTTGTGGAGACGATGGAAGTACATCACTCTCGATATGGGTAGGAATGATGGGTCGAAGCGGAGGGGGTCGGGAGTATGGGCGCCTCGGCACTCCCTTCCTCACCTTGCTTCCCTTTGTACTCAGTATGCTGCCGGTATGTCGACAGTAATGGTGGTCTATTTAAGCTGTCGGTCAGTTGTACTTATTGTCCTACCTTACTTACTGTCATACATGCAGTTCGCATGCTCATAGGATTCGTTTTTTTTGCGTTATGGGGGTACTCGGATATTAGTTGTTTAACCAATAGTTTTAGGGTTATGTACCGAATATGCTCGGTATAATTCCTTATGCGGGTATTGATCTAGCAATCTACGAGACGCTCAAATCCTTTTATGTGAGATACCAACGGGATTCCACCGAACCGGGAGTGCTAGCGTTATTGGCGTGCGGTACTTGCAGCAGTACGTGTGGACAACTTGCAAGCTATCCTCTTGCACTTATTCGGACTCGGTTGCAAGCCCGAAGTTGGTTTATCTTGTATTTTGGCTATTTTTTCTTGAAGTTAGAGGAGGTTCTGGGATTTATTATTTTTATTTCTTTAGAAAAATAATGTTTAGAAGAGGTTTTTTACGTTTCTGTTAAGGAAGTGAGGACTTATTAGAAGGAAATATTTTGTTCCTTTTTTCTGGGTTGAGGGAGGAGGGATAAGAATAACGGCCATCTAGCTTATGCATTTGGTCGGTGTGCTATTGCTGGTGAACTCTTTCATCCCATTCAGTGAGCAGTTATTTGACGAGGGAGAGATCAGCAGCATTCGAGCTTTACTTGCTGGAAATAGAAGATAAAATGATTGTTAACAAGTGATAAGTAAATTGGTTGCAGTGAACTGATAAAGAAAATGTAGGTAGCGTTTGAGCAGTAAGTGATATGAGTGGGTCCCAAATAACGTCGAGTATCCCTTCTAATTAAGCTTATTTTCCTTAAATAAAACCTTTTTTTTCGAAAACCTAATTTTTCGTGGTTCAGTCGACGTTGTGCGATATATTGTACTCGCTATTTTATAGTTTGGCGTATTTTCGCTTTTTTATGGAAATGCATAAGGAGAGTAGAACGATGAATGCATTATAACGTATAAAATCAACTGAAATACCAGAGTTATGTGGGGTTATTGACATTTAGTGTCGTCAAAAATTTGCATGTGAATTTTTTTGTTGGGACCAGTTTGGAGCAGTCATTCATAAACATATGAACGAATTGTTCTAGGATATTTGAGCACCGGTTGAATTGGTGACATAGATTATAAAAGCACGTGCTGGTGCGCTTTTCCAGCTGTCGTTTATTTTGGAAGAAAATTTTGAGGATAATAACTCAAATACTGAAAAAGTTATTTTTGAAGTTTATGGATATTTCTAATTCTGTTAGTTGACTGCAGCTTTTTTGGAGTTGTCATTTTCTTCCTTTCTAATGTTTGTGAATTTCAGCGGTCTCGGGCAATCCCAATCAACCGGACACGATGTGTGGTCAATTACAGTATATTCTCAAAAACGAAGGTTTCTTTGGACTTTATCGGGGATTGGCGCCGAATTTTATGAAGGTCATACCCGCGGTGGGTATCAGTTATGTGGTCTACGAAACTGTAAGAAAGCATTTAGGTGCACCGATGACATAGTTTGTTTGTGGGCATGCACTAACCTCTTTATGTGGTACATGCTACTGTAATCTCATCCACGATGGTGACCACCTACCGTCATTGCCCACGGTAGTGACCATTTGTCGGTATTGCCCACGGTAGGGACCACCTGTTGGCATTTATAATTTATCTATATTGGAGGCTGATGTAAGGGATTGGAGCATTTTAGAGGGAAATTATCAACAGTGGCAGTTTCTCCACTTGTGTCATCTGCAAGAGTTGAATAAGTGTTTAAATTTTACTGGTCCTATCTTGCCACAGTGTTTTCCGTAAGTTTTAAACTATTATCGATGAAGGAACTGAATGCAGTGAAGGATGAAAGTAAATAAAATGGTCTTAACTTAGTCAGTTCCTGGAGGATTTTGATATTTAATAAGCTATTCCAAATGCCGAGAAGAGAGGTGGACTGGGGTTGGAGGAGAATGAAAGAAATCGGTTTTTACGCTTCAGTGCGCTGCATTTTGCAATTTTTTGTTACTTCCTATGAAATAATATTGTATTCACACAGTTTGACGTCTATCTCTTCAATGAATAATTTGGAGCACACTTCTCAAGAGGTATGCTTAGCTTCATATTGAGGTGGATCATGTATTCTACAAGGATTTATTGTCAAGCGCAGTGAAATCAAGTGAAGATCTTTTGCTTTACCTGTCTATCCTGTTTTGCGAGGGGCAATTTTTATGAGGTGTGGCAGGTGACATATTGCTGTGCACAGATGTCAATATGCTAAGCGAAGAGTCTAAGACGTCTATATTGTAGTGGACATTGTTGACCAGTTATTACAGTGGACATTGTTGACCAGTTATTACAGTGGATATTGTTGATCAGTGAGTATCTAGCGCTCTCTCGCCGGTGATGTGATATGTACAATGCTCACTGTTGTATCGCTATACTTTGTATCTCTTAGTGTTTTCTTCGCAGTGCTGCTGCTTTCTTCACTATGGCGTTTCTCTTCTGTTAGAAAATCCTTTTTTTTTCTGTATCTTTATCTTATACAAAATCCTATATCCCTTTTAAATCTCCACCTATATCTTAGGTTAATTTTGATGAATTGTAATATTATTTATTTACATCAGTTGAAAAATTGTTGTTGATCTAGTTGCATTCGGTGCTATATTGAGCTTATTCATAGCGATAGGGCAGTCTTATTTTCGGTCTGAGCAGCTCATTTAATTTTGCGTGCAATTTCTATTTACTGTATTCAGCGTAAAACACATTTGTCCATAGGCACCAGGTAGTGGATTTGAGAAGGATGGGGAGGGGGGAGGGGGGATAGGGGAGGAGGCAAGTGGAGTGGAACATTAACTATTTTAGGAATGTCCGAATTACTCCACCCGTCTTCATCCTCCGTCCGAGTGTCGTTGTAGGTCACTAGCGTCATAGGTGATTCGATCATTCCTATGCGGTCCTTCGATAGGAATATAAAAAAGTGCACTTGGAATGCAGCATTTTATTGTATTGTGTGCAATGTTCTATAATAGAGCATTTGTATTAGGATAAGATATGTTGTTAGACGGGTCTACCGTACATTGTTTTGTCTGAAAGTTACTTATTTTAATTGTGGTTGCTGTATGGTCTCCTCTAAAGGGTGTGGAATGTTTGCAATGATTAGTATTCTTATAAAGGTGAGCCCAAATTAAATAATGAAGTTTAAGTCTCATTTAAGCTGTCGAATCGGTTACCTTTTCGATGCTAAAATAAGAAATTCATTCCGACATCATCATCTCCTCTCTATTACAGAAATCGCAACTATTTTTACGTTCTAGCATCCACCAATGAATTGGATATTTTGTGATGTTGCGATAATCCCAGATGGGAGGTGATAATTGCACAGGTGAATTTTGAATTAATTTTGGAATTTTTAGTGTATCATTTCAGGTTTTATTTCTTTGAGATTTTTCATATAGTTGTGCAACCGCTTAATCGTTAGATGCAAATCTTTTCGCTTCATTGGTTTTTTATAAAATCGATGTTATATCTTTCTAGTTATTTCGTTGTAATATTGAGATTATTCATTTGTTGAAATTTGCAAAAAAATTTTTTTCTTCAAAATATTCAAAAATTTGTAGAGTATAAAATTTATCATCAAAGATTTTCGTAGAGATTTCATCGTTCAAGTATAAGGCGACGTTTGATCGCTTTGTGATTGTGATTCACAATTACGTCTGATATCGATGTGCATGTGCGCCTTGAGCGAAATAACTTCCGATACGCAAACGATTATTTCTTTTTTTCAGAGGAAAATGTAACCATTCAAAAATGAAGGGTAAGGGGAGGGGGATGGTTCACATGGAAAATATATTTAGGAAACAAATAAACTTAAGTAGGGACTGGGAGTACTTCTCATAATTTGCCCGGCAGGAAGGAATATGAATATTGATGAGCAAACGCAATGTTTAACATGAAAATGAAAGTGGGAGCGCCATTCACCATATATGTTCTCTGAGGCTTGCCATAATGCCACTTAATACATTCTATGGGATCATCTTGTTGATACGTTCTTAATTTATCATACCCAACCAAGCTACTTTTAGGTAGATACTCGCAGGAAATTTAACAACTTTCTTGTTCCGGTGGAGGGATGATATTCGCTAGAAATGCATAAGTACAGCCTCGAAAGAAGACAACAGTTATGACTTAAAGCGCCGTAGGGTATCGGACTTTATAGTGCAATTGGGACGTCTACACATATGTGTGTTCGCTAGACTAGTTTAGGAATATTTCAGTATGTTGGATTTCTTTCTCTAGATAAGAATCTGAAGACGGTTTGGCTCAATTATTATGTCAATCATAAAAAGATGAAGGGTGGGTATTTTAAATTCAATCATCGGTGTAAAAGGGGAAACTGTAGAGGCATAATCAAGTAATGCAAGAATGGGAATTTATTAATAGAAGCAGTTTATGTTTGTGAGTATACTTTAATAGGTAGAGTGCGAGGTATCTTCTACAGATATGCAGGTGAAGTGTTGACTATCGCTCAATCAGATCGTTCTATGTTGTAAGCCGTCGATAAGCGTGAGAGGTGAAACACAGATCGTGAATTTGCCATGTATGATTTCATCCCGCATAATACACCTACGCAGAGGATTAGATGTGGGATTGAGGCAGTTTAGAGTCGTATATGTAATTATACCATTTATCATGGCTTAGCTATAACGATTCAAGTCGTTTCATATTCATTTGTTACGGGTCAGAGTTCGAGTTCTTAGTATTTCTGAGATTAAGGAGAGGAAGAGGGGATCGCGACAAGATTGCATGCAAAAATATCGTGGCAAGCATATTTCGGCCGTTGGCATGTCCAATATCAGGAACCCAAATAAAGCTGGCACTCATCGAGGTGCGAGTATGGGGAAGGTGAGGGGTCGTCCCATCATGTGTAGGAACTTCACTGAGCGCTCGGCATTGACTTTAAACCTCGATTCTTTGATGCATCCAAAGCGGGATGTGCTTTCAAATATTTGCTCTATAAGGCTGAAGCGAATACGGATTTGGTAAAGCTTGAAAATCAAACCGGGATCGGATAATCTGGTGTTGTGTATTAATTGGTAGTGGGTTCTTTGTCACTCAAACGGGAGATGGTCGATTTCATATATTACCCCCCGTTCCCTTCTTTCTTTGCCTCTTTGTTGTATTAGTACTTGGATTGCGTCTAGGATTCGCCGCACTTATGTATTATGATTTTTTTCTTCAAATATTGTAATAAGATGAGAATTAACAGGGAAATATTTTCTAAGTTCATCGCATTATCAGCGGAAACAAGTGTGTCAAAAAATTGCGCATCGCTTAGCCGGTACACCTCTTCCTTTGGTACACTGATATCTTTTAATGTCGATCCGATGTGATGTGATTCACCCGTCAACAACTTCGACAGAAATGGGTAAAACGCGGCCACGGCCCGGAAAATCAATTGAAAGCAGCCTCGACTCTAAAAATGGGTAAATCATAATAACAGTTGACGGGGAATCAAGTTTGGTGTTACTCGCATCGTTCCTACATGAATGGGTAGAGCGCAGTTTTTGTCCGCAATCCGCCGTAAAAGTTTTGGGCTGTGGCCATGTTTTGCCTAATCCTCCGCAAAAGTGTTACGTGACGTTGCCATTCTGAAAACTTAGAGTTAATCTGGTTAGAATGTTCTTGAAGATGATATCGTTTGGAAATGTTTTTTTTAATGCCCAGGGATGACTGCTGTTGAATGGGAGTGCCATTTCTTGCAGCTTTTTTCAGTATTTGCATTGTTGAAGTTTGCGAGGATAGCTCCGGTAATGTTTGATCGAGCATCCACTCTTGAGGTCGCAAGTTTTAGAACTTTGAACCTGAAGGAATTCGAAGTTGTTCTAGCCATATCTGATTGCCGAATGGCAGTATGACCAGTAGCATGGGAGGTTATTAAGCGAAATAGGAAGTTTGAATACAACAGCAAGATTCCCAACTTTA
>JAAVTS010003534.1:0-18508 GCA_022845575.1 Baylisascaris ailuri | reverse complement strand
GAGAAGGAGAGAGCATATATATAGACCGGTTCTGAAGTTCAAGTGTTAGAAAGAGCAGCCCTTTAATAATGTTGAGATCAATAATTTCATTTAAGGCGCATTTGTAAATTCCACTTCTCAATTACAGCCACCTTAATTCTATTTATGATGAAATTCCATTCTCTAATCCACTCATCGTCGAATATTGCTCGATTTCTCCTTATCGAATAGGCTTTTAAATAATATCTCTATATCTCTTGACTTTTCTTTCATTTTCTAACACCGAATGGACAGTTATAAAATAATTGAACGCACATTTGGCAGTTAGAGAAATAAACAAACAGTACAAACAAAAGGAGAGAATCGCAAATGGAGTCAAAATGCGACATATGAGATCATAGCGAAATTTTTCGTAATGTTATTATGCCAGAAATAAGATCGTTTTTTCATGAATGATCACCCACTTTATTCTATCAAATGTCATTAGTATTTAAAGTGAAGCACGATGGCGTGTTGTGCGTATTGTACTAACGACATGTTTCGACATCTGTTGCGATGTTTACTACATTTCTTCAATTTGCTAGCCATAAAATCTACGGCGGTGAAATTGTTCTATGTAATATGTTTCGTATAAGTTCTTTGCTTCGATCGTTGCTTTTCCTTATGAACAAATTATTCACACTGTAAACGAAATATGCATCTTCACGTGATTTATTCGGGGTTTAATCAGAAGTAAACCTATGATAGAAAAAGTGTTTTGCAATCCATTATGTGTTGGTTAAATGCATATATTTCATTGATGATTTATGTTAGAATATTTTGCTTGGAAGACGCATATCATGTTTTATCGATATCTATGCGAAAAGATTGTTTGGTGGATTGGATTACAAAAATCACACCCGAGCCTTCCTGTAAAAAGATTTCTTGATGCTTTGTTCCGCTTATTGACTATATTCATATTTTACATTGCAAACCTGAAGAACGAATTCGCCATAGAACTTCACGGTGAATTAAAATTTCCTTAAAGTTTATTTTAATACACATAGAAACCACATTTTCTATCATAGTATTGCAAAAAAAAATTAGCGTATATTTATCATGGAATTGTTTTGAAACTTGAGATAATAGGCGAGTTTCGCGGAAATATACATTTTGTGCTAAGAATGTATCAAAAAGTATGAATCGAGTAATAGGACTTTCGATTTCTAGTTGCATGAAGTTTATCTGGAATCGTAGTTGCATGAAGTTCACCCAAACTGCTAAATTAACAATTGTACGGATATCCAATTGCTCCAACTTTCCACGGGAATAGAGTGTAAAAACTATGCAGGAAAACATGCACTGAGCCACAAAAACTGTACCTCAGAAGGCTCTTATGTGGAAGTGCATACGTCCACTCGCATCCGTTTTCGATCCTAGCAAAGTAAAAAAGTTAATACTTTTCTAGAGTGGTAAAGCATTAGGCAAAGATCGAAGAAATATCACCGAAGAAAGTTGTGAACTTGTTCCCCTTTTTTTGCTCCTCTTTCGTATAAAATAATAGTGTGAAAAGTTTTTCTTACGAAAACAATTTGAAAATTTTTTCAAAACGTATCCGATAATGATAAAGATAAGGGAAAGCTTCGGAGGTTAAGAAACGCAAAAAGAAGCGGTCAAAATTCATTTTTTTAAATGTCACTTCTGTAATCGTCATTCGCAGTCACCTTGATGTTGCGTAACGTTTTCCCCATTAGCAATAGTATGGTATGTATACTGTGAGTGACTTAAACGTTATTTTTTAATAAATGGCGCATATGGGCAGCTGATATTTGCTCTCCCCTCCCCCTTCCCCCCAAAAAAGAGTATGCAAACAAAAAATCTGAATAGAATTCCCATAGATAGGAGGATTTTTCAAGCAATTCTAATTGTTGAAAAAGTAAGAAGAAATAGTGACTTGAACGGAATTTTTTCGGTAGGCAAAAAAGAGGAAGAAAGCTGACCGAAACTACTTCATAGAGTTTAAGCGTAAGAATGTTAACCTTTTAGCTTTCGCCTGAAATTAGGAAGGTGCTGAGGCATGGCTCATAGTTAACCTGTCTTAACTTTCTGTGCAAAAGTAGATTTAAACCCATTCATGTCGAGGGTGGAATAGTCATTCGTGCCTGCTCGACCTCATTGCTCCCTCATTTCGATGAGGGAGAAGATTTTCAGAGCTTTGGTAAATTAGATGGGGTTTTCCACATGAAAATAAACGCTTTCGTCATTGCTTCCTCTATTATACTCTCAGAGGAATGATTTTATTTTAACTTTTAGAAGCATTTTCTTAAAAAAAAAACGCTACTGCTTTGAGAAAATCCCTTTATATTCTCACACAATCGTATTCCCAGACTGGGTCAACATTTCTTCTTTCCATCAGGAAGTCATACGTACTCATTGAATTCAGTGAATGTAACTATTCATTAGAACATATCAATATACAATTGATTACAAAAAATTTGTTTCGAAAAGCATAATATTCCATGTTTTGGTTGATTGTTGCCTGCACAAGTTACCTTATATTTCACTCATTAGCAGCACTCCTCACTGGTGCTCAACACTGTTGTCATATTCACCCTGTCGAACTTATGCATACTACCTATGAAACAATTATTACGTGGTAATGCAAAAATTATGACGGTTATTGAATCATAATCAGATAGATATGCAATTCAATGACCTTTAAACGGTGATGAAGAGAACAGAATTTTTGTTCAATTTTTAACTACAGAAGACTGAAATAGACAATATATTATTGCTTGCAATAATTCCGACTATTGCATCGAATGTGTCAATTTTGAGAGTTTATATTAGAATTCATAAGTTTGGGTAGTATTTCTTGAACTCTTGCTAAACGAAAATTTCAACTTCTTGTTTTCGTTTGTGCTTTTGTAATTATGGTTCAGGAGCGTGCTATTGTTGCGTAATATCTGGGCACACATAGATGTATGTGTCTGTCATACTATTTTGTAGTTTCGCTCTGAAAACAGCTGAAGCCAAAGGTGCAAAGCATAGTAGGTACATGGAAATATATACTACATGATCGCCTCCCATATCATGCTTAACGCTGGTATTTCAGCTTTGGACATATGTGTGCATGTTTAATAGCACAAAAAATTGCATTTGTTTTACACTGAGTGTGTGGTGCAGCACTAAGTCTTGTACAGAAACAAATTGTTCGGTGGAAGATTTGCATTAACGGTCGGATCGCTAAAAGTATGAAGTAATTAATTATTCAGAGGATTTTACTTTTTGTTAATGACTTGTGAAAGTGGCTGGTCGAGTGAACGGAGTGCGGGAGCGCATAAGGCATCATCTTCCCTGATATGCTCATCAAGTTGCAGTTCCAACACTGCGTTAAATGAGCTTGCACTAAGCGCAATACGTCTGCAATTGTATGATGACTGAAATGACTCAACTATTGCACTTAATGCTCCCCTATTTTTAAGCTCTGTTGCTTTGCATTTATATATCACATGTATAGTGCAATCAGTCGGCAGTTTGTCGAATAGAAAAATCGAAGCGACGTCGACCAAGGAGCAGTGAGACTGATTTTTTTGATGACACAATAGGCGCTTGATGATTTCGTAAATTGCGGCATTTCTTTGGACAATGTGGGTGTTCAGTTACTGCGAATGAACAATACATGCAATTGCGCTTGTTGTGGCCAGAGAAAAGGTATTACAATTACCTGCTCGCATTTTTGTTCATTCCTTTCCTTCGTTAAAATTTCTTCTAAGGTATCTAAGCAAGCTACAGTATGCGGTGCATAAGTTCTTGCGCGTGCATGCTCACGGATGTATGCTTGTGGCGAAAAACTGATTTGAAGAGAAATCGACAGCTGTCAAAATTAAATGGGAGCTGATGCAGATTTGCATAATAAAAACATGATCTGACATAAGAACGAAAAAAATAAAGCGAGAGACATGCCACGGGATTTTAAGGATATTGGTTTTTACATTCCGCTTACCTGGCCAATAGTTCCGCAAGTTACAGTGGAATATACAAAATAATGCATTTGCATTTTAACTGTCCCACCGCTTATATTTTTGTGGTTTGACCGATGCGAATGAAGATCATATTTGGGTGTATTTGAATATATCAGACGCGAGATTAAATGCCTTAATAGACAGAACTGCAATGAGGTGACGTGTGGACGTTGTTGGCTTAAATGTTTTAGCACACTGAAGAAACCGAAGGGCGTGTTCTAGGTGCAGTAACGATGGAGAGAAATTCAAGCACTGGAACACACGAATCTGACTCGCAACCCCACGCAACGTTATCACATGCCCGTATACCTCGCAATCGGCACGCTGTCCATTCTTACACACCGCATGCGACGATGGAATGTGAGCGCTGGCTACGTGCTAGGCTAGACGATCTCCGGATGAAGGCCATCCTTGATCAGGTAGACGGTGCCTTTATACAAGAAGTTAACATTCACGCTATTATCGCTATTTCACCACATCGGTTCATCATAACCTTTTAGATTAGAACATTTCCGAGCTAATTATTCACAAACATCCTTCATAGAATAATCGTGAGTGGGATATTTAGGTCCTACCAGATTATCGCTATAGCGATGCAAAGAAGAGAAAGTGGTTGCGCTTTGAGGTGCTATAAATTGTGCAAGTGCAGTTAAATTATTCAGCCATAAAAATGCCTGCCTCAACCCTGATGAACGTTTGCCTTTAATGTCCTTATTTTGAGAACATGTTCGAATATATGTAATATGAAGCACTTAACGCTAATGTGGGCATTGAACCTCAGTTATGTGCGCCAGATCAATAACGTTAGTATCTAGAAGGCTAAAAATCATATCATTCTGAAAGTAGTTGATCTACTCTTTAGAAAATGTTAGAAATTTCTAGTGAAAATCTTTTACACTTTTTAACAGATCTGGAAAACAAATTCAGTGTTCCGTGTTGAGTGTGAATTTGGACTGAAAAATCCAAAAAAAATCGGAGAAAAAATTCTTAGAAGTTCAATGTAAATTATAACTGATTCGCACAAGCAATCTTCTCATCTTCACATAAGGCATCATTGCTGCTTTCTAGTTGAATGTCACGCTTCGTCGTGTGATTTAGGGAAGCTGATGAGCAACGAGAAAAAAAAAATTCGCAAAGCTTCTAAGTATTAAGTTTATGCTAAACCAGAAGACTGCATAGTCTCTAAGATGCAAATTTTAATTTGTATGCATCTTCACAAATTTGCCTCGCAATGCATAAGTATGGCACATTCGCGTATGTGCTTGTGTATGCGCAATTCTCTGTGTCTGTCCGATAGGTTAGACCCGGAAACCATTGAGAATAGAGTTGTAGGATCTGATGGGCATAATGAAGACTAAATATACTTGAAAAATAGGAGATATAGAAAAGCGGAAGTGTTACGGTTTATGATGAGCATCGGGAAAAGGGTAGAGAAATGTATTGTCAACAAGCATTGGCTAAAAAGAGGTGTTTCTAAAACATATTTCTTATCAATAAGGCATAGAGTTTAGGTTTAATGCGCATGAATAGATATTCACAAATATGGGCCGTAATGCATACAATTAGCATTTGTATGAGTCACCGGAATATTCTGTCTTATGAGGGCTGTATTAGTTGATATGTTATCGATGACAATGGTACAGAAACTTTTTATGTTTTTATTTGACTGCAGTGTTTCTTAGCTGAAGTAATCGTCTACTGGTTATGGCAAATGCATTTAGTTGTTTTGCGCGTAAAGAATTTTATAGGAAATGCTTGCAGTTGAATGCATTTTTTGATTATGATAACTGAAGGAATGATGCTTCAAAAACTAGACTGGCTGATAAAAGCGCCCATCATTGCATTTGAGGTATAAATGGGCTGATGGCGTGATGTCTGCAGGTGACGGCATGCTTGATCTGAGTGACATTAAAGAATATTAGGTGAGTGAAATTCTGCAAGTCGAGAGCAATGATGGCCTTCATGCTGAGGATATATTTGACGGGAGTATTTTAATGAAGGGCTTTCATTTTTGGCAATGCTGGCGGATTCTCCTACATCTTTGAGCATTTAGATCGAACGGTCTTCAATAGTCGTTAAAGTGATCTGAGTGATGAACAAGCATTGGCGGTGCAGCATGATGATTGCGCTCATAACTGATGAACAAGATGCTCATAACTGATTGTTTTTAAAAAGTGAACTATCACTACCAGCAATTCGTTTAGAGGGGCATTACTGGCTGCATATCCATTTAATATCCCTAAGCTCTCTCACCTTACAGCTGAATTTCTTTGTGTTTGAGGAACTCCGCTTGGTTTTTCATGCTCGCATGAATTATGCACAACTACTTTTATGAGTACAAATCGGTATTTCCCCATTGGATGTTTTTTACTAAGTTCTCGCATTGTTTTCAGTCTTTAAACCGCATGAATTTTTCAATATTTTAGTCACACACAATCGATATTTCTTCCTGTAAGCACTTATTCATCAGCTGGTTTCCTGATTGCCTTATGGGTAAACCTCTATTTACGAGCATTTCAGACATGTAAACGTGATTTACATTGCTTCTGGGTAGATAAAGGGGGAGCAGTGGCAAAAACACTTTTGAGCGCTCAGAACCCTTTCAGATGTAGTTTATTGGAGCGAACTAAGCCTTAGACAGGTTTTATAGCCCTTTGTCGTAATTTATTCGAAGAGTATGCTTTTAACATTTCATTTTATGAAAAAAATTCGTTCATCCTGTTTGTTACCAATCCTTCTAAAACTGTACGAATGCGAATAAGNTTTATAGCCCTTTGTCGTAATTTATTCGAAGAGTATGCTTTTAACATTTCATTTTATGAAAAAAATTCGTTCATCCTGTTTGTTACCAATCCTTCTAAAACTGTACGAATGCGAATAAGCATTATTAGTTCCTCAGTGAGCAGTTTCATTTTTTTTAAACATTATTAGTTCCTCAGTGAGCAGTTTCATTTTAACAGATATGCTTTCATTCTGCTGCAATTTGTTCTCAACTTTTCGTGCCACAAATCTCAATTAATGTGCTTTGATGGGATCATTTGAAATCTAATGAAACACTTCTGGATTGGTGCTGAATTTCAGAAAACGGATATACATTTGCCACAAAAATTAGAGAAAAATTTTACTGAATTCAACTCGGATGAGCGAAATATTCGTGGCGAAACGCTCATAATCTCTGTTATTCGCTATGAGCCCGATAAAGCTAATCAGGTAGGCTTGAACAATCATGTTTTACTCATTTTTGAGCTAATTGGTAAGAGTTTTTGACCTGTTTTTGCGTTTTTCAAAAATTTTGAGCTCAACAAGTGCTCTCATAAAACTTATTGAGAGCCCTTCATCCACCATATTTCTGTTTATATTGCGGTGCTCGTATCAATGGAATTTACAGCAGTTTTAATAATAAAAAATTATTCATCTTTCTTCATCTCTATATGTAGCATTTCTTTTATTCTACTCTAATATGTTAATAAATTTGATCGCTTCATAAATATTGTTTCAATTACTTGAAAAGCGATCAAACCTAAGATATTCGCAGATTCAAGGAGAACAGCGATGAGTTATTGAATGGTAATTGAATCCTTTTTTTGAAAATTATTTATGTTAAATAATAGCTCTTTTTTTTAAAATAACAGGCAGTATAACTTCCTAATGAGCAGATATTATAACATTTGAGAAAAAGTAGAATAATGAATTTTATATTCGAAACGACAGGTGATTTGCCACATCGAATATTTCATATTAAAACATTTCCGAATGGCATCATATGACGTATTTTTCTATGAATTAGGTTTTAAATCGAAAAATCGATTCTACACTTCTGTGATAATTAATTTCAGCAAATAAGCGAATGAAATAAATTTGTAAAAAAAAACAAATTTCGTTATGATGAGTGCGGTAGGGATTACTGTAGCGCAGAAAACTCTTGTTTTATTGAAAAAAGAAAGTTGTTTATACGAGATTTCTTACAGGAATTTGTAGTTGATGTAGGAATAGTTGTGTGTTGTTTGAGTGGACGAGAGAACAATGAAATGGACGGGAAAATTTTTTTTTTTTGAAAAAAGGGATTTTCAAAATTCACCAATAGTTTCAGCGAAAGAATTGAAACGTAACTGATTATTATCCGGTTAATAAAACTGCTCGCTAATCAACGTATCTGCAAACATACAATTTGATGTCAACTGAATTGTTACGGATTGATTTTATTGGAATTATATTTTCAAAAATTTTTTAATAGAATGATCTATTTCACTGACAGTCAGAGCTTAGCGCTGCTATAAAAGATAATGAGTGATGGCGTAAAGTTCCTTCGTAGTAATAGTGTTTAAGACTTGCAAATTTTATGTCTGTTTTGTCACGTTTTGCGGATATTTCCAGATGAAGTATGGCGGCTTATGAGGATATGATATATATGAACAACAAAAGTGCCGACTGCGTCAGTTTCTTTGGCGTATTTCTCCGAGTGCTTATTGTTATTGACGATACTGTAAAGGAATTTTTGTCAATATTCATTCCCCTCCACTTCATCTGATTGGGAGGAGAATGTTTTGTGCATTAAGCAGTTACAATGCAAAACTAAGCTTGATATGATTTCAGATTCGCTATATAAATATCCTGATGCGATCAGGTTGCGATCTTTCACAGCCAGATTCGAAACATTTACGCACTCCGCTTATGGTTGCATGTTTAATGCGTAATGATGCAATTGCCCATCACCTCATAACGGTATTACACTAATAAATATATGTTTCATTCAGCTTATCCTTTTTTTCGATTGGAAAAGATTGTAATCATCAACGCAAACATTTTTATTTTTTATTTTTTGAAAAACTATATAGCTCAGTAAAACATTAATCGATTCTGAGGAATTGTTCCATTGCTTTTTCGTAGCATATCTAACAATCATGAATTCGATAAATTCAGTCCTCAGAAATGGCATCAAACTCAGAGCTCACTGTGGTCCCATATCTCTTTCAGTTTATCAACATAAATTTGGGAGATAATTTTTAACAAATGAATACTGATTTGTGCTGTGACTCTTCAAAATTTCAGCACAATGCTAACTTGACAGCAGCAGATAAAATGGGCAATACGGCGTTGATGTATGCTGCAATGTACTCACAATCTTCACTTGTCAGTTATTTAGCCGAAGAACTGAGCAAACGCTGGGCTTTGGACGCATTTCGTGCCAAGAATATCATGGGTTATACCGCTGAGACTCTAGCAAGAAAGAACGAGCGATATATGTTTTCCATGTATGAGTTTTGCTTAATTCGTCACTTCAGAAAAAGAAAAGCATTCATTCCTTCGTTCAGCATTTCAATAAAGCACAATTTATAAATTAATTTTTGCAGAGACATTTTTGCAATTTCTCCATTATAAGAAAAAAGGGGGAAATTTTTCATGCTTGAATTTAATGTGTCCTTCTTGGAGGAATTCGTTTATTCTAGCCTTCTTCTTTTAGAAGTAGGTACAGTGTGATATGAAAACTGGACAAAACCTCTAAATTTGATAGTTCAGGATGCTAAAGAAGCAACGATTGAAAATAGTGAAACGATTACGAGAATATGTGATGTCTAATTTGAAATATTCACCTGAATTCGCTTCATGGAAACGATTCGTCTGTTTGTATAGAGTAAGTGCATAAATTCGCTTTTTTACTTTATTTAATGTCTCTCAAATTGATTGGAATGCAAAAACATTGCTCTCTAATCATTTCTATTTAAGAGTCAAGCTAATATATCATACAATCTTGAAAAGTGAAGGCGCTAAAAAGGTGTTCTCATTGAATTAAAGTGCAAATGAGGGGTTTTGAGACAAAAGCATACGTCAAATTGGATCATCCGCTTTAACCGCGAAAAGATCTCATTCACCTAGTGGTCCCTCTGGAAATAAAAATTCTACAACTTCGAAGAACTATGAAACATTAGGGCAACTCTTTTAGTAAAAGGGAACTTTCTCGAAACATTTTGAGGGAGGAGGGGGAGGGGGGCAGTAAATTGAAAACTGCAAGTCTCCATTAGAGTTAAAGGAGTGATTTATTTCGGCTTGTCCTTCAAACACTATAGAGTGAAAAGCTTTTTGCTGTCAAATTATAGAGGTCATAAGTGAAATGGACGGCTGTTGGATGTCATAAATGAAATAAGGGTGCCTTTTGTTTATTTTGAGATCCCAAAAAAGAAAGCTTTTTTATGAGGAGACCCACTTGCTGACCATAGTTTCTAAAACTTGACCACTTTTTGACCGGAAATGTGGCGTTTGAGCTTTAACCAGCGTTAGCAGTATTCAAAACAATTCGTTTATCCGCTAACTAAATTTGAAGTTGCGCCATAAACGGTGATTCAGAATAAGAGTTGGATAATAATTTTGAAGTCACAGTTTAATTAATAAATGATTTCCGGCGAACGCATAGGTTTTCGATTAAGTTGTAATCGGCAAAACGTCGATAAACTTTTCTTATGAGGAAATCTTATTTATGAGCTGTGTTGGAATGTTTGCATTGATCAACAGAGCAAAAACAACGATTTATTGTTAAAGAATTTCGTTGAGATGAATTTTGAGTTAATGTATTTTGCACTAGCTAATTTAGCTGCCACAGATAAAATATTCTTTTCTAACAATGAATTGAAATGATAAGTTATATTTTATCTCTGAGAATATTCCTTAATTCCTTTGAAGTTTCATTCATTCTTAAATCTAGTCGCGATTCTTTCAATGCAGAATGCAGAAATGCATTAATCACATTGCTTCCGAAACGCTCCATTTTTCTCAACGATCGAAGTATGCTGTTCCCGTGATGCTTGTATCATATTTGCTTGTAGGTGAAAAGGAAGTTTATGTTGCTCATTCAACGAAAAATATCAATATCTGAGTGCATTGATAGTGCGATTGCATCAACTCTTGTCGAGAATGATTCGCCTTCGTTGAGAAGTTCACTGCCACAACTTGAGGTTAATTTGACGTCATGTTTTTAATCACGCTAATCATTCGTTCTCTGAAATGCTACCTGGCGTAAAGGCGAAAAAACTAAATTCTGATGCGAAATTCATATCCGACCGCTCTCTATCGTAAAACAGTTAGATACCTCATCAGCTAGAAGGGAGGGTGGTCTGGGAAACATAACCGATGAGCAAGCTCGTCATTCTACATTCATAAAGGTACGGGGCAATTTGACAACCTCGCGAAATAGTGAACTTTCAACGTAAGTGCTAATATTTCCGATGTTTGAGCGCTTGAGCGTTCTTTAATGAGAGCATCATCCCTACAGTGCTGTAGCACAGCATCATTAGTGTGGTGACTTATAGAATACAACCATTATTATGGAGTTTGCCTCAGGAACAAGTTGCTCATATTTTTTAACCAGCTCACTGGATGCTCTATTCGAACAGTTTTGATGGCTTGAAGCATAGCGTTGAGAAAATAAATGGATAGTGAATAAGAAAAATCTCTATCTTCATCCGATTCATCCGCTGTAGAAGCCTTTTCCCTCTCCTTCCTTTTTCTTTTTTTTCTGGAAATCTGTTCCCTCGCCTAGTTGCCAATCAAACAAATTAAACAGAATAACTAGGATTAATTAATGTAAGGAATTGAATTAAATTCAATTCCGTGTCTTCGTTTTTAGTACACCTTGAATTTGCGCTTTCTGTAAGATGCAATATGTTCAACCGTTAGTAAAAAGTACCCACAATGAACTTCTTTTCACTCTACAAGCTTTTGTTTAAAAATTCATCAATACTCGTTATCTTTGAACAGTTTACATACTCACAATAGCGTTTCGAGATAATTTAAAAAACTATTTGTAGAATGTTCAACATCGGAATTCGCTTTCGCTCAACGACGGGACCAGTGATTTGCATAAAACGCGATCAGTCAGTGAGCTCGACTTACGAACCAACAACCTGCCGAAGCTGCCCGATGTGAAGCTGAGAGTAACACGCCGGCTTATAAAGAGGACTCTCACATCGAAAATAACACATGGTCTATCGTCTGTATGCCCTCATATATCTATCAGTTCTTGTTGATTCTGTACAGCCGACAAAGGAACGATTGACGTTATTATTATGGAAAATTTGGGGATTTCGAGAGTATAAATGCTGCGATAAGAAATGAAACAAGGTTGAAGGAGAAGTTGAATAACTGATGGAGAGGAAACTAAACGTGCATACGCGAAAAAATATTACAGATGGTTCCATGAAATTTAGATAGTTGAACTGCTTGAATTTTCTGAGGTGTCGGCTAAATTTTCATGATTTATTGACCATCAAATATTTCTAAAAAATGTAGTTAATTTTACTAAGCTAGAGAGGTCGTTCGTAGGTGATAGCATGCAATGGATACGATTAAAGTAATTGCAAATAAAAAAAAAGTATTTATCTTACTAGGTGCTGACTGAAACTGAACTTGATCGAATATTGATGGGATGGTAACGGCAATGCGAAATATGATGTCGGCCATATTCGAAACAACGTTTTCATATAAAAACTTTCTAAAGGCACCATCGATGAATGAGCGTTCGCGCGCTTTTATGTATTCTTAACCTATATAGAAAGAAACTTTCAATGTGTTATGATGTATAAGAGAATTAACGAGATTGATTTGTTATAAACTTTAATAAAAATGCTTATACGATCTCTGATCCCATTGTGGCATGCTTAAAAAAGCACCTAGGTAAGTCTGTCTCGCGGATGAGAATGAGATAAAGTTTAGAGTTTTCCGGGATTTTAATCTTTGGGCAGCTCCGACTCGACCCCGACTCGACTCTGACTCGATTCCGATCAAGACTGGATTCCACTCGATTGGATTCGATTCGATTTCGATTCGATTCCGATTCGATTTCGATTCGATTTCGATTCGGTTCCGGTTCCATTTCCATTCGATTTCGATTCGACTTCAACTCGATTTGAGTTCGTTTCGATTCGATTTCGATTCCATTCCCATTCGACTTCGATTCGATTTCGATTCGATTTCGATTCGATTCCCATCCGAACTCAATTCGATTTTGGTTCGATTTCAATTCGATTCCGACTAGATTTCGATCCGATTTCGATCCGACTTCGATCCGACTTCGACTCGATTTCGACTTCGATTCCACATTGATTCCATTTCGATCCGATTTCGATCCGACTTCGATTCGACTCCGATTCGATCTCGGTTCGATTTCGATTCGATTTCGATTCGATTTTTGATTCGACTTCGATCCGGTTTCCATCCGATTTCGATTCGATTTCGTTTGGATATCGATTCGATTTCGATTCGATTTCGGTTCGGTTTCAATTCGATTTCGATTCGATTTCGATTCGACTTCGATTCGTTTCCGATCCGGCTTCGATTCGATGTCGATTCGATTTCCATTCGGTTTTCCTTCGATTTCGATTCGACTTCGATTCGTTTCCGATCAGGCTTCGATTCGATGTCGATTCGATTTCCATTCGGTTTTCCTTCGATTTCGATTCGACTTCGATTCGATTTCGATTCGACTTCGATTCCTTACTGATTAAACTTCGATCGATTTCGATTCGATTTCCATTCGATTTCAATTCGACTTTGATTCGACTTCGACCCGGTTTCCATCCGATTTCGATTCGATTTCGTTTGGATATCGTTTCGATTTCGATTTCATTTCAATCTGATTTCGATTCGATTTCTGTTCGGTTTCAATTCGATTTCGATTCGATTTCTACCCGACTTCGATTCGACTTCGATTCCATTCCGATTCGATTTCGACTCGATTTCGATTCCGTTGCGCTTCTGGCTCGACTCAATTTCGATTTCATTTCAATCCGATTTCGATTCGATTCCCATTCGATTTCGATACGATTTCAATCCAATTTCAGTTCGACTACGATTCGATTTCGATTCCATTTCGACCCGATTTCGATTCGGTTTCAATTCCATTTCGATTCGATTTCGATTCCATTTCCACTCGACTTCGATTCGATTTCAGTTGCACTTAAGATTTCGGTTCGATTGCGATCCGAAATCGATTCGGTATCCATTCGATTTCGATAAGATTCTGATCTATATTCGATTCGATTCGGATTCGATTCGGATTCGATTTCGATTCGGTTTCAGTTCGATTTCGATTGGATTTCGAATCAAATCCGATTCGATTCCGAATCCATTTCGATTCGATTTCAATCCAATTTCGATTCGATCTCTATTCGGTTCCGCTTCGATTTCGATTCGGTTTCGATTCGATCTCGATTCGATTTCGATTCGATTTCGATTCCGTTTCGATCCGATTTCGAATCATTTTCGATTCGATTTCGATTCGATTTCGATTCCGTTTCGATCCGATTTCGAATCATTTTCGATTCGATTTCGATCCGATTTCGATTCGATTTTTGATTCGACTTCGAATCGATGTCAATACGATTTCGGTTCGATTTCGATTCGGTTTCAATTCGATTTCAATTCGATTTCCATTCGATTTGAAGTCGATTTCGATTCGATTTCGATTCGATTCCCATTGGATCTCCATTCGACTTCGATTCCACATTGATTCCATTTCGATCCGATTTCGATTCGATTTCCATTCGATTTCCATTCCATTTCGATTCGATTTCGATTCGACTTCGATTCGACTTCGATCCGGTTTCCATAAGATTTGGATCCGATTTCCACTCGATTTCCATTCGATTGGATTCGATCTCGAGTCGATTACGATTCGATTCCGTTTCGATTTCAGTTCCATTTGGCTTCGATTTCGTTTCGATTTGGGTTAGGTCCTAATTCGATCTCGATTCGATTTTGGTTCGATTTCAATCCGATTCCGACTCGATTTCCATCCGATTTCGATTCGATTTCGTATAGATATCGATTCGATTTCGATCCGGTTTCGATCCGGTTTCGCTTCGACTTCGATTCGACATCGATTCGATTTCGACTCGACATCGGTTCGATTTTGATTCGATCTCAACTCCATTTCGATCCGATTTCAGTTCCACTTCCGATTTCAGTTCGATTTCGATTCGAAATCGATTCGATATAGATTCGATTTCAATTAGATTCTGATTCACTTTCGATTCGTTTCGGATTCGATCTCGATTCGACTTCGACTCGGTTTCAGTTCGATTTCGATTCGATTTCGAATCAAATTCGATTCGATTTCGATTAGTTTTCAATCCGGTTTCGGTTCGGTTCCGATTCCATTTACATTCGATTTCCATTCGATTTCGATTCGACTTCAATTCGATTTGAGTTCGTTTCGATTCGATTTCGATTCGATTCCCACCCGAACTCAATTCGATGTTGGTTCGAATTCAATTCGATTCCGACTCGATTTCGATCCGATTTCGATTCGATTTCCATTCGATTTCGATTCGAAATCGATCCGATATAGATTCGATTTCAATTAGATTCTGATTTACTTTCGATTCGATTCGGATTCGATCCCGACTCGACTTCGACCCGGTTTCAGTTCGATTTCGATTCGATTTCGAATCAAATTCGATTCGATTTCGATTAGTTTTCGGTCCGGTTTCGATTCGATATCGATTCGAATTCTAATCGGTTTTGCTTCCATTTCGATTGGACTTCAATCCGATTTCGATTCGATTTCTATTCGGTTGCGCTTCGATTTCGATTCGCTTTCGATTCGATCTCGATTCGATTTCGATTCGATTTCGATCCGGTTTCGCTTCGACTTCGATTCGACTTCGATTCGATTTCGACTCGACTTCGGTTCGATTTTGATTCGATCTCAACTCCATTTCGATACGATTTCAGTTCCACTTCCTTCCGATTTCAGTTCGATTTCGATTCGAAATCGATTCGATATAGATACGATTTCAATTAGATTCTGATTTGCTTTCGATTCGATTCGGATTCGATCCCGATTCGACTTCGACTCGGTTTCAGTTCGATTTCGATTAGTTTTCGATCCGGTTTCGATTCGATATCGATTCGAATTCTATTCGGTTTTGCTTCCATTTCGATTGGACTTCAATCCGATTTCGATTTGATTTCTATTCGGTTGCGCTTCGATTTCGATTCGCTTTTGATTCGATCTCGATTCGATTTCGATTCGATTTCGACTCGATTTCGGTTCGATTTCGATTCGATTTCGCTTCGATTTCCATTCGATTTCGATTCGATATCGATTCGACTTCGATTCGATTTCGATTCGACTTGGATCCGATTTCCATTCGACTCCGATCCGATCTCGATACGATTGTGATTTGATTTCGATTCGATTTTTGATTCGATTTCGATTCAATTTCGATTCGTATTCGACTCGATTTGGATTCGATTTCGATTTGATATCGATACGATTACGATTCGATTTCGATTAGATTCCGGTTTGATTACGATTCAATTCCGATTGGATTTCGATTCGGTTTCGATTCGATTACAACTCGATTTCGATTCGATTCCCATTCGATTTGAATTCGATTTCCATTCGATTGCGATCAGATTAAGATTTGATTTCGATTCGATTTCGATTCGGTTTCAATTCGGTTTCGATTCGATTTCGATTCGATTTCAACTCGATTTCCATTCGATTTCGATTCGATATCGATTCGACTTCGATTCGATTTCGATTCGACGTGGATCCGATTTCCATTCGACTCCGATCCGATCTCGATACGATTGTGATTTGATTTCGATTCGATTTTTGATTCGATTTCGATTCGACTTCGATTCGAATTCGATTCGATTTCCATCAGATCAAGGTTTGATTTGGATTCGATTCTGATTCGATTTCGATTCGATTTCGATCCCATTTCGATTCGATTTCCATTCGCTTTCGATTCGGTTTCAGTTCGATTTCGATTCGGCTTCAATTCGATTTCGATTCAATTTCGATTCGATTTCGTTTGGATAGCGATTCGATTTCGATTCGAATTCAGTTCGGTTTCAATTCGATTTCGATTCGATTTCGATTCGATTTCAATCCGATTTCGATCCGATTTCGATCCCGTTTCGATCCGATTTCGAATCAAATTCGATTCGATTTCGATTCGAATTCTATTCGGTTTTGGTTCGATTCGGATTCGACTTCGAATCCACTTCGATTCGATTTCAATTGGGCTTTGATTCGATTTCGATCCGATTTCGAAACGATTTCGATTCGATTCCGATCCGATTTCGATTGGATTTCAGTTCGGTTTCGACTAGATTTCGATTCGGTTTCGATTGCATTTTGATTCGATTTCAATTCGATTCCCACTCGATTTCGATCGGATTTCGATTCGATTCCTATTCGATCTGGATTCGATTTCGATACGATTTCGACTCGACATCGATCCGACTTCCATTCGACTCCGACCCGACCTCGATACGATTTTGGTTCGATTTCGATTCCATTTCGATCCGATTTCAATTCCATTCAGATTCGGTTTGGACTCGATTTCAATTCGATTTCCATTCTATCACGATTCGATTTTGTTTCGATTTCAATTCAATTACGCCTCCATTTCGAGGCGATTTCGATCCGTCCTCGATCCGACTTCGATTCGACTCCGACTCGATCTCGATAGGATTTTTATTCGATTTCGATTCGATTTTTGATTCCATTTCGATTCGATATCCATTAGATTTCGATTCGAATTCATTTCGATTTCGATCAGATTAAGATTTGGTTTCGATACGATTTCGATTTCGTTTCGATTTCCATTCGATTTCGATTCGACTTCAATTCGATTTGAGTTCTTTTCGATTCGATTTCGATTCGATTCCCATCCGAACTCAATTCGATGTTGGTTCGATTTCAATTCGATTCCGACTGGATTTCGATCCGATTTCGAGTCGATTACGATTCGATTCCCATTGGATCTCGATTCGACTTCGATTCCACATTGATTCCATTTCGATCCGATTTCCATTCGATTTCCATTCCATTTCGATTCGATTTCGATTCCACTTCGATTCGACTTCGATCCGGTTTCCATCTGATTTGGATTCGATTTCCACTCGATTTCCATTCGATTGGATTCGATCTCGAGTCGATTTCGATTCGATTCCGTTTCGATTTCAGTTCCATTTGGCTTCGATTTCGTTTCGATCTGGGTTAGGTCCTAATGCGATCTCGATTCGATTCGAATTCATTTCGATTTCGATCAGATTAAGATTTGGTTTCGATACGATTTCGATTTCGTTTCGATTTCTATTCGATTTCGATCCCATTTCGATTCGATTTCGGTTCGATTTCGATTCGATATCGATTCGATTTCGATTCGATTTCGATTAGATTTCCGTTCGATTCCCATCCGATTTCGATTCGGTTTCGATTCGATTTCGACTCGATTTAGATTCGATTTCGACTCGATTTCGATTCGATTTCGGTTAGATTCCGATTTGATTTCGATTCGATTCCGATTCGACTTCGATTCGGTTTCGGTTCGATTTCGATTCGATTTCAATTCGATTCCGACTCGATCTCGAGTCCATTTCGATCCGACTTCGACGCGACTTCGATTCGACTCCGTTTCGATCTCGATTCGATTTCGCTTCGATTTCCATTCGATGTCGATTCGATTTTGATTCGATTCCATTTGATTCTGACTCGACTCCGACTCGATCTCGAT
>JAAVTS010003532.1:0-11762 GCA_022845575.1 Baylisascaris ailuri | reverse complement strand
TATATATGTATATATATATATATAATGTACCGGAGAGATGCAAGGAAGGGTACACCTGCCTAGGATAGAGACTATGATGGGATGTCGCTTCGCTAGTGAGAAAATGCTCGTTTCGATGACGTGTTTTTGCTGATAAAGTATTGCAGTAAGTGCTGTCAGACGACGTAAACATTCGCTTTATGTGCGAATTATGCCAAACTGCGAAGTTCAAGAGGAGAAGTATTGAGGTTATTTGTTGGGTTCGGTATGTGTTTCTTCCATGTATTTAGGAAGCTCATTGAAAAATGAGAACCGGATGAGGCATTTCACTGAGTAGAGCTCTAAAAATTCAAGCGAGAAAATAGTTTTCTACTTTCGTCGTGCCCAAACCTTTTCCGCTTTCCAATTTTCTCGGCGATCTTGAGTGACACGTTTCTTTAAAATCGTCGCTGCATTTTACTCAAAAGGAATCCTGGACTTCCTTATGCTTCCGACGAACGTGCGACTTTCACTTCATTTCGTTTCAGCTTCAACCGACCTCGGGAGAAGAAAGTGGAGCGTCTGTTCGCACCCGATCCTGAACTGCGCACAGTGGAGCGATCAAATTCACAGGAAGAGACTGTTGTGGGTACCTCACAGATTGATGTTTCCTTTGCTTCTCCTTCATCGTAAGAGCCTCGGATCATTTTGTTTTCAGCCAATCCACGACCAGTTGTATTAGCGAGCACTCCTTTCTACTGCTGTCCCGGTTTCACACTCTATTTTGCACTGCGAGGTTTTTTCTGCTTTATAGTTAGAATACCGAGTGTGGCGCTCCATTGGTTTCTCTCCAAGTCTCGCTAGCCTTCCAAATCGAAAACATCAACAGGTCTATCAATTTTTCGAAGGTCTATGCTTTTTTCGGTTCCTTTAATCAGAAGTTGAGAGTCATTGTTCCTAAAATAAGCAGTCAAATAATTGGAGAGAGCAGAGAGCGTTGTTATTTCAGGCATGATCGCGTGCGAAAAGCAAAGATTGTTCAAAACGCTGACGAGCATCCTGAGGTAATATGATGAAGTAGGCTTGACTTGAAAAGCAGATTGAAGTGCTGGGCCGGCGCTTAGAGACTATCGGGATAAGTGTGGGGTGGACGCATAGTGTGTTCGTGATATCGCTTAAAGCTGTCCGTTTTTCTTCAGGCGGATTCCATTTCCCGTTGAGGACCTTTTTTCTCTGTTTTTCTTACTATCTTCCTCTTTTGTTTTCCTTAGTTTTTTCCCTGTCGACTTCTTTGTCTGTATCTAAACTGACCTATATCTATCCACGATTGTTCCTTAGCAAAAAGGCAATCTTATTTTCTCAGTGATTCGATCGAATTTTTGGAAAAAATTCGGCATTCCACTCACTCAAACTCATTTTCCAGGGAGAAAGGTGAAAGGGAGGGGGAGGGGGGGGGGAAGTGGTAAAGAAATGAGAACATGCTTCTTGACATAAGGCAGTATGTTTTACTTCCCTTTGTTCATCAATTGCATTTCCCTCAAAAATTCTTCTCTTGGATTTCATCGCCGTTAGCATCAAATGCCGCTTTACCCAATAACTTTTATAGAAACGTGTTTCGCGTGGAAAATTTTGCACCGCTGTGCCACTTTTTTGCTGCTTGGGATCCTTTTTTTTGCTGCCTACGTTGTGCTACAGCAGTTAAGTTTGCTTTTGGGATTGCAACGATCAGTCATTTTACTTTCACGCTATTTCACTACTTTCTATTTCCGTCGTGTCCGTTATTTCTCTGCTTTCTTTTCTTTTCAAGGTGGGGCTGTCAATTTTCTGCCGTGACAATGGACGATAGGGATTTGCTGGAAGAAAAGGTTCCCTTTTGCAGAATTGTGGCTATGGGCTGTTTGCAGCGACTTCTTGGCCTCTGTTATATGAAAATCTTTTCGCATTTGAAATTCAGTCATGAACGAAGCACTTGCTGGTGAGATCCGCAGATACATTCTTGATAGTTACCCACATCACTCATTTTACTAGTTTTCGACTTCTTTGGCAGCTGCCTAACTTGTTAAGAGGGATATTTATGAGTTTGTAGGTTAAAAACTAGCGTCGCCTTGCCTTCTCGTTCCGTTTTCTTCTAGAGCTCAATTTTTTGCTCGAATTTTGAAGAGCCATTCCTATGTGCAAAATTGAGCAGATGTCTACACAAGTATTTCTTCGTTTTATTTTCCACCCTTCTTCGAGTTCTGCAGTTAAACGGTTAGTAACTTTTGACCTCTTCGCCTTCCCTGCCACCGTGACGAATACAAGTCTATATGCCCGCATTCTAGAAATGGCTTATTTATTATTTTCTTTTGACTAAAGCAGTTTTTATTTATTGATGTTTAGATGAAGATTGCATTCCTATTTTGATAGTTCCATTCAATTTTGTTTTCCTTTATCGGCAGATCTTTCTATTGTTTCTTTGCATCGATGTGCGTGCACTTAAATCAGGTGCAGAGTTTTTGGCATCATCTTTCATTGATTGAATAGTTGCCAAAATTTTTCAGTTTGTTCCAAATGTGGCATTTTTCAATGTCACTCTTCACTTTTTGTTTGCTGATTTAGTGTTTTCGTTTTTATATAACTTTGCGCAAATTTTCTCAGTGATAGAAGGATACTTTATTTTCATTTTTTTCAAACCTCAGAAAATATTGTAGTTTTGCTGCTGTAATTCATTCTCATTCTCTTCGTTTCTCATTCTTTACGCTTTGCTTCTTTTTTTCTTTTTTTTTGATTTCTTTTAGAGGGACGTTCACTAGGACGAATTGGTGCTGCAGCAAATCATAATAGGGGAATGATTTGCTGTGTTGTTTGTTGTGGTTGCGATCTCTGGTTTGTGGTGCACTTTACCCTCTTCATTTTGAGTTCTCACAGATCTTTTCGCTCTCACTTTCGGTCGGTAATATCGATCTTTGGCTTTTCTTTCTTGCCCATTACCATCCTAGCTTTCATCGTGACGTATCTTGTAGTTGCTTTCGCGAGCTTACCTACTTCCATCTCTGTTTCTTTTGTTCTGCTTGCAATGCCCATTTTTTTCAACCTTCTTCCTTCCTGTGAATTCTTTCTAAAGATGAACGCGAATCAGCACACATTACCTTTGTGTTTGTTATCATTCTTCCTTCGTTCGTTTGTTTACCACCATTTTCCACCTTCAAAACTTTGAGAGGTTTACATTGAGAATCTATTATTTTAAAGATGTAATGAGGGAAGGGGAATGCTCTAGATTTAGAATTAAGTATTTTCGGACTAACTGAGTAATCATGGTATATTTTATCAGCGAGCGCTCTGATTGCGCGGAAATGTTTCATTGTTCTTGCAGTCTTGAGTTGTGATGGTAATAAATGAAGCAGTGAAGCCGTGTGGTATAGCCAGATCCAAGATTTCAGAGGGATGCCCGAACAACGTTCTATTCGCAGAATTCGGGAAATGTTTTTGTAGAAGGAGAGATGGATGGTGCAAACGTAATGGAGAAATCAGTGATGGCGGATAATTTTAGGTATGGCTGCTGTCAGAATCAAAATTTAAGAGGAATGGTCCCCATCGTATTATCATCGGTCACTTCATCGAGTGAAACGCATGTATCATTTTGAAGCTATGAACAACAAATTTTGTGATTTTCCTTTAAAGAAAGCACTCACATAAGACGTAACAACTGCTTCCATAGCAGTAAAGTTTTTTTGCGCATTGCTATCGTTCATTCTGTGAACGCAGTTGTTGCTTACGGTCTCTCTCTTCATTCATACGAACGTCTTACGTAAATTGGGCCAAAAAGTTGCTCAGATTTCTCTCTCTTTATTGTTCTTGTAGATATGGCAACTTGTAGGTAGATATGTTCTTGTAGATAAAATGGCAACAACTATCTCTTTGTTGCATAGAAACCTAGAGGGAGAGAAAGGGGAGTCTGCTTTGGCTTATATCGTAGTATAATGCATTGCTGAAGTTAGTGTGCTGTTGTTACGCTTGAACAGTAGTTGAGGAGAGCGTTGTCATTGCTTACTTCATTTTATTTTGCTTATATTGAGACGGTCTGTTATGTGGTTAAATAGTCGAAAGTACGGCAATTTTGCGCCGAAAATAGGGAGCGATGAAGCAAGTTTAAATTTCATAACGGTTAGGTCTATTGATGTTAGGTTAAAAGGATATGGTTGCGAGGGTTGCAGATGTTTTGCAATAAGAACAGATAGGTGAGGGAAAAGTAGGCAAAACAAAGTGGTTGTCAACTTTTTGCAAGTGTTGAGCTTGCATGGTTCCTTGCTACTGCCAACCACTAGCAGCATGCTTAACTGCAGTAAATTTTGAGCGGAGAACCGAACTAGTTCCCTATCAGCCTGATCACCTTACGCTGCTTTTTCTTGTCTTTGTTTTGTTGTCCACCTGTTTCATTATTCATTCTCTGCATTAAAGCAGCATTACTTCCTCCAGCTTTCACAGAAACTATAGAAAAATTTTTAGATTTTAGCTGCTAAAGTGCTGACTGAATAAGGCTGTCGTATTAAGGCAAAGTGTTTTGACTGTTTAACCATGTTGATCTCTCTGTTGAGCAGGACTTATTAAAAGTTTTAGCGGTTGAGGTTCTATATACGTCTCCTGCTAAAACAAGAACTCAGTACGTGGCTTCTAGGATTTCAATGAGTTTTGAGACCGCTGAATCTCGTATAGCCCATGAATATGTGGACGTGGTGCTCTTATCTAAACGAAAATTTAGGAGAGTGGATGAGTGAAAATAAAAAAAAAAGAACGAATGTGACGAGAGAAATTTAGGTGAATATGCTTTTCGCGGGGAATGTACCGCAAAGAATATTCCCCACAGAGATTTTTTTATGTTAACTAAAGTGGAACCATAAAGAGGATGGAGTTCTCGAGGTTTTCTACATGAGTGAGAGGATCACCAGGTAACAAGCAACACAGCTCACTGCATTTGTCACTCTCTTCACATATAGACGCTATTGATAGCTTTGCTAAATGGATTTGATAAAGATGTGCGCATCGCTAGGTTGAAGGTGCCCGCACCAGCAGTAGTCGTTTGTGCTTTTGTGTGTGAGCATGGCTGTTGATTTCAGACGCACCTATAGGCACGGCTGCTCACTGCTCGCACAGCACAGCAATGGTCTCGTGATCGGCTGTCGTTCGCTTCTCAGTTGCGCTCAACCAGGCGACCCCTTCCCTCGTTGCTTGCGTTTTGTTTTTTTATTTTATTTCCTGTCATACTTTGTTGATACCCTCGGTAGCAGTAAGACGCAGGCTGAATCTTTTGGCTTCCCTTTTGCGGGAGTATAATGCTCTGAAATGTTTAGTGAACAACCGCTGTGTTCATTGCTGTCTTTGAAATCAACGCGTAGTCTGCGTTGAGTTCCGTTAGCTGATCAATATCGAAATTTACAACTGCATTTGATCTGCGTTGTGGTGGGCTGCTTTTGTTAGTTAGTTGCATATCACCTGTATAGCAGCCGATAGAACAGAAGAAAGGAGTGGAACCGCACAGAAAATATTGTTGAAACAGATATTTCCTTTGTGATTGTTATGTAACGGGAGAAATTCTCGCATTAAAACGTGTTGGGGGCCCAAAGAGCCATTTTGGAATGCGTTCGCTTCAGTTTTCATAAGGGGGTCCTCAGATGAGAGGTGGGCATGGTAAGAATCGTGGCCATCCCACAAACATATTGCCCCGTAAGCATAGCTACGTAGTTCACTTACTCGTCTTAGCTGCTTCTTGTCACCACCCTGATGTTATCGTTCAGAAACGGTTCTATCTATTGAATTACTAACCGTCATTCTTTTTTCCGTTATCTGGTATAACGCAACTTGTTGAAGTTTCTTCTAGTCGGCCTAACAATTTTACGTTCATGGGTGAACTCGCTCACCATAGACGGTAACAAGCGGAACGTGCTTAGCAAATTTTTATTGCTATTTAGTTCGTTGAATGGGGTTCGCTAACGTAACGGGGCAGCCCATTGCTAAAGCTGTATTATTGGCTATTCTGAAGGGTATCCCAATGTTTGCAATAAGGCCGTAGCACCAGAAACGCTTTCTGAATTATGGTTTCGAGGTCTCTGTATTCACTGAAGCCTCATCTACGAAATGAGGTGTTCTTCTCATTTTTCGATCAAAAATCGTATGCACTAATTGCTTTAGGTAACTTCTGGTCAAAGTCGAAAACCAGAACTTACCTCGAGCAAAATGAAAGAAAATGGAAGACCAGAAGTTTTTTTGTTTGTAGGTAGAGCCAGTGATTATACAGTGACCTCATTATTTCGTTATTCCATAAACTGGTAAATATTTCGCTTGTGATATTTGAATTTCTCTTCAGATGCGTGCAGACTAAATCCTCCAGTCAAACAAGTTACATTCTAATGCGCAGAACGTTTTTATTCGCTAGTGAGAATGAAAAAAAAAAAGCATCGGAGTGGTTCAAATGGCCGAGGAGAATATGCACGCAGCAGGGTTGAAGTTTTGGTGGGGGCGAGTCCCGTTTCGTATCAACCTTCGTTTGTGCCAAATTTTAACTTTCTGAAATCTCGTGAGGTTGAGTGTGCTGGTTGTTGTTCCTTTTTCATCTTGCAAAATTTTGATAGATGTCGATGCGAAGCCTGTAATATTATAGTTGTCTTCATTTTGTTATGCTCTGACAAGTTTTAATAATGATTTGTTTAATATTCTGTATTCTTTCGAAATGTTTTGCATGTATCACTTCATTTCTTGCCAGATGGAGTGATGTAAATTTTTTTTTTTTTTTTTTTGCACGCAGTATGCTGTTGCAAAGTTTTCGATGTCTTTGATGAAACAGAAGGATGCACAGCCTTAATTTTCATCAGTTCACAAATGTTGTCATTGCTGGCGAATTATTTATCCCTAGTGGTACCAAATTATGCAAGAGGAAGGCAGTGCAAAAGTACATTAGTTTTGTCGTCTTTTTAGGCGATTCTCCTAAACGAAATGGTGCAATAACTGGCAGACCAAAATGAGATTCATTGCACTTAGCGGTGGGAGGTGTTAGGAAATCTTTTAGATCTAAATAAGGAACGTTATCAGTGGTGTGGTCATTTGATTGTAGATGGGCCTCGAGGAAGTGAGTGGAATCGCATATATGCACATATTTCATTATAGTGATGAGCGTATATCATTTTCGGAGATGTTGTGGAGGAGAACAATTTTAGAACATGACATTCTAAGGCAGCTGTTTTGGCTCGTTAATGGGAACGAACAGAAGTTCTGAAGTTCAGTTAACGGGGACAGGCGGACGAGTGGACAGTCAGTAAGTTCCGCGTTATGTGGAAAGAAGTCCCGCCACTGCTTTCGTTTGCGCCAGACTTCTGCTTCCCAAACTCGCGCGAGATTCACTGTCCTAATTGTTGTTTGCTTTCACGCTGTAAAAGTTTGATAGGTTTCGATGTGATGAAGTCTGTAATGTTGTACTTGTTTTTATTTTGTAAAACTCTGGAAGGTCTTAGTAATATGATATGTGTAACAGTTGGTACTCTCTCGACGTGTTTTGCGTGTATCATTTCGTTTCCCATCAAATCGAGTCATGCAGAGGGCTTTTTTTTCAACCCACAGAATGCTGTTGGAAATTTCCATGTTATGAAATAGAAAGGTGCGTTTCGTGTAAATAGCGAAAAGCAGAGGTCCGGCTTTTCAGGTTCTTAGGCAGTTCTATGAACGAAATGGTAAAGGAACTAGCAAAACAAAGTTAGCTTTATAATGTTTAGGCGTGAGGGTGTTAACACATGCGTAGTGGAGTCCGTCGATGATGTGATCATTTCGCTGTGAGCGGATCTCGAGGGAGTAGATGGATCATCTGTGTATTTGGCCATGCTTTGTTGTGTTGATTGATGCCTCTTTCCATTTGCTATGCAGTTGCTTTGGAGTAGAAAACGTTCAGGAATGAGCGGCATCCTAAACGCGCGTGAGATTGAGGTTTCAGAGTTGCGTTACAAAGCATTGAATTCGGGCATTCATGCCTCTTGGAGCTTCTGTAACCTTCAGAAATGGTTCAACCTCTTGAGTATGTCGTTGGCGAGGTTCAATTTCAACGTTCTTTTCAAGAGCAAAATCCGAGGGTTTTGGGAGACGTTACGGAATCCACACTAGTTGTGTAGGTAATATGACGCAGTATGTTACATAGCCATTACTTTTAGCACTCAAAGGCGGTCTTTGCGCAGAAGTTGCCAAGTAGCACTTGCGTGAGCGGTGCTTAGACTGCCTCCCATGATACAGTTCGGTGAAGAGCTTTAGATTGGAAGTGTAGGGTATTGCATCCCCTGATGTTTAAATTTGCGAGATAAAGTGGCGGGAATGCTCGTTCGATGTTTAACGTTCTGTTCCATTTTGTTTATGACACTTTCATATACACAAGGATCGGACAGAGAGAAACCCTGAGCTTGTGACTCACCCGTTTTCAATGAGAACCGAACATGAGGTTGGCGGAATGCGAGGCATCTCAGCATTGTTTGCTTTGGTGGCAAAGTCGATGGCTTCTTTTGGGCTGAGCAACTTCATGCTTGCCGGGTGACATGCTCGCTCAAGCTTTCAGTGGGCGTCCGAAGCGCTTTTAATTCATTCAATTCATTGTGATGCAGTTGATGGTCGTCGTCATTGCTTTAATACTGCTTTCCAAGTAAATACCGTATGCACAAGCGCGCGTTAATAAAGCAATCAAACCAAGCCGACGTAATGGGAAACGTCACATCGGAAGGTAATTTAACTGGAACCGAATTCCGAGGAGTTTCTTCAAATGGATGATCCGGCAGAAAATAAGACTGCGGTGCAGCCCGAAGAGGGAAACATATAGTGCCACCTTCGGTCGCTCCCTCATCAGTGTGATATTTCCGTCACCCCCATTTCCTTGCACTCCTATTGCGTCCCTCAAGTCAGTGCTCGTGTTCAAGATCGTCAACAAAGTAGAAATGAAGACCGGGATGGAATTTGATCTTGCCCATGGATTTTCGAGAAGTCATCAGACTTTCCTAGCTTTTCGGTCCCAACTGGAACATCTCAAGGACTTGGGAAGGGAAGGGGTGGCGTGGTTCAACTCCAGGTTTGATCGTAGTAGGGTCAGGACCATAGTCGCTCCACCTTCCTTTGATTGCCCATCACTGGCTTCAACTTTGGTGAGGGGAAGGAACTGCACCAACTGCTTCCCATCCTCTCAGCAAACAAACAGGTTGTTGCGTTGTTTTGAGGATTATCGTGCTTCTAGTGGATGGCTTTAAGTCTCCACACCTCCTTAGATAACAAGGAGTCGCGGATGCAGCCAAGGACATTTACATCAGTTGTGAGAAAGGTGCGTGAATTTCGTATGTCAAAATGCTGAATAGGTTCGTGCTGTTCGATGAACCAGTTCTCGCGGTTATTATCGAGCCGGAGCAGCCTAGTTTTACAGATCACAATCACTCAACCAGTTCCCTCAAACTGACTCCTACATATCAGTGATACGTTTGAATTGCTAGGGATGTTGATTCAGAAGTTTATTCTCGCATCAAAAGATTTGGAAAGTAATTTCGCGTCCACGTTTCACTGACTGCAAAAAAATCGCTGATTTAACTTTAAATTTGATTTCCGATGTCAATTTTCAACAAGATCTTGTTAAGAACTCCTCGAACAGTGGGCGCAGACACTGACAGTGATACGTGTAACGATTTCAAAGGAAATTCACGAAGCAACGGCAAAAGTTTATTACACGAATGAAGACATTTGCATTGTTGCGAGAAGTGAGTGTTACGCTTGTGACAGCGGGTGAAGGAAATGATTAATCGGTGAGAGTACAACATGAGAAGTCAATAGCGTTTGGTATTCTAGGTGAGGCTAGGTTCATTGCAGAGGCAGCCATACATCCTGCATGTTACTCGCTCCGTACCCCTCGAAACAGAGACCCACTAACGGCCATCTAGAACAAGGACAAGCACAGCATTCTGTGCGATCACACATTGGAAACTCGTGTGATCACATGTTTAGGTTCACATCACTAATTAATCCAAAACACCATCCGTTTCATTTTACCACATCTTTGAGAGCATTTATTCTATGATAGCCGTAACCTTTGGGAAATTACTTCGTCAAAACTTCTACTTCCAAAGATACTCCCAGTTGGAGGATGCGACAACAGAACTGTGACGAATAGGCCGGTCAAGAAAATACGCACCTATAAATCTCCATAGGAGTTTACGAAGTAAGCTAGAAAAGCTTACATTATTAAAATCACAAGTAAATTCGTTCCCACCTATCTATCTCTCATTTCTTAAATGTTGTTCCGCTTATTCAACCATAACCGAAAAAGAAGAGGCAAGAGCATAAGTGCTTACAACAGATGAAACAATAAAGGAAAAAATGTTTTGGCAATTCTAAAACGAATATTACAACTGACTAGATTATGCATCGACGCATGTCCATTCCTCATTCAGGGACAGAGAGCATTTGCCGTGAAATCTAGGCCCAGATCTGAAATGAAATAAACCAATATAATGTGCGTGTTATTCTTAAACATCTATGATTCTGTAAGCTTAACAGCTAATAGAAGATCAATATGGAAGCTTCTTTGCTCAGGAAGATAGCTGGATGCAAGTTCAAGAAAAATAAGGAGAAAAATTACTTCTAATTAAGCCATTCGGCCAAAAAAAGTTACTCACCCTTATGGTGCAATCCCAACTAGCTGTGCATATGGCAGTGCCGTCGGGACTCGTGCGCAGGCATGAAACACGATTTTCGTGGCCGTATAACACCGACTGACGTACACATTTCAGCGAATCCCAAACGCCAACCCGGTAGTCGCCGTAGCCGGCAAACAAAATTCGCCCTGAAAAGGCACATAACGAATTTTTCACAAATCCAGTAGTACCCTGTCGCATATAAGGCTCGACGGTAACGAAGACCAGGAGTGACAGACATCTCTGCAATACCGCCCAAGAAAGGGGCCGCCATGACGCCTCGTTAAAGCGTCGAAAAGAGGTGCTGGCATCACCACTCTTGTTGCCTCTATTCGTATTCGCCTTGCACATAATCGTGAGAACAAAGATGTTGCTTGAAGGTAAGCCCAGCGGAAGTCGCCCTTCCAGCTCACGGCACTTCAAAAAGCAACAAAGAGCAGTACAGGAGAACAACAACAAAAACGGAACAACAACGGCTCCTTCTTCAATCAATCAGCCTCATCTTCTCTTCTGCCCAGCCCTCCATTCTTGATGCGGACCCATGGGGATGGTTCATGTTTCGAGCGACGTCTTAGCCCAAGAGCATCTTGCCCGATACCACTAGACGGAAAAACAGGCAGCAAAAAATGCTAGGATGACTAAAACCATTTTAAACGAGGTCGAAAATATTTTGAAATCAACCCACTAAACTCAAGCAAGAGCTTTGTAGCTACTCATCAATGCGAAAAAGCCAATTGTTCCCAAAAAACTTCTGAGGAAAACCTTACCACTCAGACTAAAGTCAACTCCATTAACAGGGAATAAAACCGACTCCTTCTCGTAAACGCACACTTGTCGATCAGCGCGCAGATCGAAAAGCCGACACTGCAATATTCTCAAATTTATATCTTTCCTTTTTCACTCCTATAAAACAACAGCCCACTTGACGATAGAAATCACTTTACCTTTGAAGATTCATTAAGGCTAGGGAAAATCAACCACTTTCCCCAAGAAAAAAATTTCCGCAAGAAAATTTTTAAAAAAAATTTCAGCAGATAAATATTTTGCGGTGCTATGTAGGGATGGACGAAGCATACGTAGCAGCTGCTTTATTTATACACGAATGTTGCTTCTGCTAATGTTACACCTGGC
>JAAVTS010003531.1:5867-16439 GCA_022845575.1 Baylisascaris ailuri | reverse complement strand
GGGGGGGGGGATGGAGGAGGACAGAAGGGAAGAAAGGGGGACATACTGCAGTTTTATTTTCCATTTCTGCGAGCAACTGAGAGTAGATTAAACTTTTATGCTGATACATATATGCCCACTGTTAAACATTTCCTCATACATAGGAAGCGAGGGAATTATTGCTCGTCTGTGGTCTTCGATATCATGCTGCGCATTTTCTTTGTTTTCCGTATGTTGGTTGCACTTAATAAACTTATACATATGTGAATTTTATATGTGAATTTTTTCTTTTTTTTTGCGTCGATTGTTATTAACACCACAAGATGAGTGAATTCCCGTCTCATTTCATCTTCATTCGTTTTTGTTTGCTAAGTAGGAAATTTCTTTTTTTTAGCTTAGCAAATTAGTGCGATATTATCTCCTAGATGCTCGAAGTGATATGTGATAATAATTAAGTGATACTCATAATTGACTGTGAAATTGTTGCGATTTAAAAGTTGTTCTCGAATGAGTTCTCAAATTCTACACATAATAAAAGTTAAATTTCTTAATTTCGTTTCAAAATATATGGTAAAATTCGGAAAAAATGCTATTTTTTTAATCAATTTCATAAATAACTCTCTTTCCCATTAACATAACACAGAACAAACAGAATGTACTTTGTTGTCGTTTCATTCTTTAATCTCATATTTATATAACGCTTTCTCTACGAAAAATACATTGTTGTGAAATTGCCAGTGATACGAACTCCCTACTGAATAGAGTCATTTTCTAACTTCTCTTCTACGATGTAAGATCTAAGAATCAACAAACGTCACACAATCTTGAAAATACTCTATTAGAGTTTTGCATCACAACAATGATGAACCAAAATTCACCATATGCAAATTCAATAAATTGACCTTAGAGGTACAACTTTCTTCATTGTTCTCTATTAAATTTGCATAGCTAACGAAAACTCAATTCGATTCGATAGAAATTTTTTGCGCCTATTGAAAGGAAAAGCTTTCTATGATTTTTGAGCTCCATAGCAAATCAATCAAAAGTCCAACTTTTAAGGATTAATCCCAAGGGTCTATAAAATAGTCGAAGGATTGGATTTCGTTGTTTGTTGACTATTAGGAATCTTTAAATTTTAACGAAGTTATTTATAACAAGAGCATATTTCTGTGTTGTTTAGTATGCCGAGTGTGCAAGATAACAATAGGTTGTGTTATAGTAACATATTATTTCTTTGTCGGACTTGACATTTGCTTTGAGCCTAGGGCGATTTTTTTTTTTAAAGGGGGCTTCATGAAAACCATCATCTCAACGTGAATCGCTCTCCGTCTATCTCGTCGATAAGTTTTTCATTCGTTTAGACATATCGTCACATGTCACCGGTTGTTTAGCGAGTAGTTCAACAGGTGCTTGCATCAAGACTACCGGTTTATCCGTCATCCTCACCTGAAAAGAAATATTTCTTCGAAAAACTTCCTCGTCATAACAGATATATAAAATCGGATGTTGATTACTAAAACCGTATTAAGGTAGAATTAAAACCGTATTACGGTAGAATCAAACCTAAGCATATTTATATATGTGTGCATTGTTTTGATGTCCACTTTCTAGGTTTCTCTAACTTGTAACATTCATAGAGATAAAATTTCGTCCACATAGTCTGTGAATGAAGCTTATTTGTCACCTATGGATCGTTAAGATTAACGACAATTTGGCAGTTGTTGTTTGAGTTCGTTTGGCTTATATTCGGCGAAACTAGCACATTCATGATTAAAGTTTTAGGGAAATTTAAAAGCGAAATTAACCTCTAAAAATTCTTCAACATTCTTCTCTTCAATATTCCTTTATTTGAAAGTGACCATTGACGAAAACAAAGGAGAGAATAATAGAATTTAAATGTGATATGTCTTCGAAGCTCATTTAGAATGAGTAAATTGTAAGACGTTATTTCTGAGTGGAGTTGCAGAAATACACATCTCATTTGTTCAGCTGTAATATTCTTCACTTATTGAGTCTTTTTTTTGCTTAGTAACCAGAAAGCCAAAAGAAAAGAAAACAGCTTCATAGTGAGAAATCTCGACGAAGAAGAAGTTAACTTGCCTTAAAAGACAAAAAAACACCAAAATGAATTGGCAGATGATCGCAGATAATTACAGAAGTAATACGTTCAATTCGATGAAAAAAGAATAAAAACTGCGAAATTTGGGCAATAGGTCACACTCAACACAATCTTCTTTCGACCATACGTTTTACTGTAAAAACTGGGAGCAATTATGAGTGCTATTTAATTATATACCTCTCATCAAAATCAAATATTTTTCACAAATTTTTATCTATGAAGCAGATTTTATTAAGTAAAACTAAAACATTTACAGCTTATAGAGATTCAGTATGGCCAATGGCGTCACTAACAGAGCACAGTAAACATGATAGAGTTTCCATGATATACTGCACATCGTTTGTTCTGTTTTTTCCTTTTTTTTTTTTTTGCAAAATTGATTTTCTTATAGAATCGTCGGTACCCACAGTCGTTAACAGAATGGGGTATTATGGTTGATTCGGCATTCCAACTGCGGTTTCAAATACAACAAATTTCTAGAGCTTATCGTCGTTTCAATTTTTTATTTTATTTTTTATTTTATTTTTCTTGCCAAAAGACAGCAGTTTCTAGATTTGAAAAGAACCGATGCCCCTTAAGATGGATATTCGAAGAGATGTTTGAAGAAATAACTTCCCTAGGAATTAGGCCTTTTTTTCAGCGAGAACGAAATGCATAATCATTTACTGAACGTCAAACTTCTCTTAAGCTTAAATTTTGAACAACATAACGAGAAAGTAACGATCAAACGGAGATGGCTGCCTCTTTTTCACGAGGCTGGACTCTAACATGTCCTATTGCATTCATTTGGGCAACAAATCCCATGAATGTTCGGAATCATAACTAAGTGATGGTGAAGAAATCTATCTCGCCAAAAAGCACCATCAGCATCCTTGATAATTATAATACACTTCGCACTTAATGAATCTGGTGTTTCGGTTGTACGATTGAAAGCAAAATCAGTCGGGGTTAACTCTTCAAAATTAGGATGGAATTTAAATTTTATACATTCTGATGGGATGTTTTTATTTGCGAATAAACATCGGCTCTTTATAGGCTAATTTTTTTCATGTCTTGTAATCACTTCATCAGAAATACTCTCGCAGTTGCCGTGATGATGTTTAGGTAGCGATTACTAGTTAGTTATAAATGTCTTCAATGCTTACATTGTCTACACGTTCATCAGTAAGCGTCGTCTCATTACCCTTGAAGGCATATTTTGTCTATGCTGCATTTTAAACTGAGCAGAGATGGCTGCGGCATTTATTGGAAAAACGATCAATTTCTTCCATAGAAATGCGACAACGAGAAGAATTAGCTCTGAAGCACCAACAAGATAAACGAGCTTACCACATCTGACGGCACCTTTAATTCTAAGGAATCTGAATTTTCAATCCAGAGTAGCGCATCTGACACAAAAAATTACTAAATGCAACGAAGAACATCGATTACAATATGCATTTAGAAATACGATCGTTCTATACGCAGTGAAAACATTTTGATAGAAAGTGACAACAAACGACGCTTAAAGCTGGCAACTGCTCATCATTTCACCACCAGCAGAGAATGTTTACTTCCTCGATGTCCTGAACGTCTTCTAATCGTAATGTAAACTATTCGATAATGTTTCATGCAAGCATTTTCATAGCAACTGCTTTCATTAAAGCGCCATATTCATGAAGTTTACCTATTAATATTGATGTGCCAACATGCGATACAAACATTGGCTAAATCATTAACGCATGCAACTTGAAAATAACATCGTTATAGAAAAAAGAAACCTGTAGTAATTATTTACATTTTTCAATAATCGCAGAGGTATATCGAGAGGTACGAATCATTTAAGAAGGAAGAAATATGTGATACTGACACCATAATTTGCTCGGTACGATTCATTCAATCCGTTTCACTTCGAAATCATTTGTACTTTTCCAATAAGATGCTCGCTGTTGTATGGGATCGATGCTCAGCAAATGCTATAGTAAAGTTGCATTGGAAATTGCATACTTGAAATGTGAAAACGGAAGAAGTGACATAAAATTTTTTAATTGTAATGATTCGAAACATTTAAGTTCAACGACGAGACCCGTCTCTCAGCCTGGTGAACATTGCAAATGGGAATAAAATGCAGAGGTTGAATGCATATGAGGGAGACTGGCACGATTGCGTTTCGCACTAACCGAATAGTCACTCCGATACTCAAAACCAATGCCAAAACTAATAGTGCGCTTTTCTGAGAGAGTGGTCGCATATACGAACCAAAAAAAAAAAAAAAAAAAAAAAATTGTTAAGGCAGTGTCCGATCGGCTGCAGAAAGAAATTTGAATTGGTAACTTCATGGCGCCGAAAGCGACTGTAGAAGATTGTATGAAGATGAGCGGAAAAGCTCACCGATAAGCTCGCATGGTATGCGCTTTTGCAGACCTGCCAATAAAATCAACATCTGCCCTCAACTCCAACAAAGAAATAATAAAGCATACACAAGAATGTGTTAATGGTTTTATTCGGCCGACCGCTTAAATAAATTTGTTACAAACATTTCGTTTCCTGGCAAAGCTGTTGTACCCATGGCAGCTGAACAGATCTAAAATCTCACCTGACCGGCTGATATATTTGAGTGACAAATACGCTTAACTTGTAAATACATTTAATTGTTTGGAATGTTGACGGCATAGCTTGAGAAATTGTCATAGTTCCAGATTCAGTGCTTTAAAAATTGATGTTGTCTGATGGACACACATACCCTACTATGATGCAGTTTGCGAATTCAAATTTACAAACCCCGATATGAACGGAAGCAAAATCGAAATGAATAGCATTTGAGATTCTCTTTTGCAGCAAAGTGAGCACCATGAATAGCTTTCTTTTTTCTCAAACGAATATTTCCTCCTATATAAAGCATCTTTACTTTTTTCCTACATATATAAAGTACCTATAAATTCCTCTATAATTTTATACAGCACCTATACAAAGCACCTATAAACATACGAACGTGAAACACTTTGAAGAAGACAATGTTTAAATTTGTGCCACTCGATTGCCAAACTTTAGCTGTCCAAACAAAATTTCAGTGAGGAAATCTGATTTATTAAAGCAGCATTTGTAAAGTAAGATCGCTCTGAAATGAATTACGCTCTAAGCAAAATCACCAATGCTCTAGAGCGAGGATGGAGCTCCCATAGGACCCCTTAAGGTGCCAACCAAGAAAACTAATATTTAAGTGCAGCATTACAATAGTTCCATAGGGAATATGAGGCATCGCTACTGTTGCTTATTCTATATACAAACATTTTATTTATTCTTTGTTATATTCAATACATGAAAATAGAATGTATCACACGTATTCCCAGATTTTAATAATTTTCTTGATGTACGTTTGCATAGTGATACAGTAACGGCAGGTTGCACCGAAAAACTTCAGTGTCGATCGCATCATTCAGCACCTCATTCATGAATGGGATCTCAATCCAAACCATTCGAAGGTATCAGACGTTTTAATGAAGACCATTTCTTCAAAGACTGTGAGGATTCATTTTTAGAAGACCTCATTCCGTTCAAGGTGAGGAAAATCGACCTATGATCAGGGCCATATTCATCAAGTTATTCTCTGACTATAGAAATCTTTGAAAGCTAATCCAATAAATCTAGTATTCTCTCGCAATATTTCGTTGTTTTTTGCAGATATCGACTGATGCGATGATAAGTAAGAAGGTTACACATAGATGGAAAACCCTTCTTTTAAAGACTAGAGTACCGGCTACTGCTTGAAATAAACACATTGTGATGAATAAAATAAACACATCGTGATAAACATCTCATTGCTCATCCTCTCCTCCCTCCCCTCAGCTCCCTCTTTGCTGCAACGTAACAGCATGACGGCAGATTAATTCTTAAGAAAACTGTGCAAATTCGCTCTAACTTAACAGCAGCACAATTTCTTGTGATGTAAAACCGTAGCAGCACGTAAGAGATGGTATGCTGATGTAGTGCTCTTCCTATCAAGTTATGGTCTTGCCAAAAGGAACGATGGACACCTTTAGCATAACGGCATTAAATGAATGCCACTAAAGACCCTGATTAGCCAGTTACTTATATGTTTTTGAGAGAGGAAAGTGTTTATAGATGTAATGGAAATACCGTTTAACATATATGCGGTTTTAACGCCAAGATAGAAAAAAAAAATTTCGTAAATACTTCAGCACATTACAAGTGAGTTGCAAAATAAAAAAAAAAACTTTGTAAAGCATGTTGAAATATCCTCTGACTCGAATCAGGGTACTAAGCCGAGAATTTAGCTGAGATGGAACGCTTTGAGGTGGTTTATGAAAACAGATTGATTTCCGGTGTCGACAGCATGTACGCGACAGGTTATTCCAAACATGAATGATTCCGAACTAGAATGAAGTAAGAAAAGTACTCATTGTATAGGACCTATGGGAAAGTTGTCAACGATAGGAATGTCGTATTCGAACATGGGCAAATACGAACAAATCGTCAAACGCACTATCCAATAACCAAATGACGGCTCGATAGCATAACAAGAGATGGAACTCTACTCGCCTTATTCTAATCAGTCCAGGTCAGGTATATTAAACCGTTTATTATCATCTGAAACGTCTCTTAGTTTTGCGCAAGGCAAGATGGGCGAAACAACGCCGTATGTTTTAAACACCTTTCAGAGGAGATATGAGGTGACCATAGTTGCACGGTTACTTCTTATAGGTTTGCAACAATAATAAAGGCTTGCAGAATTGCTCCACATAGTTGTTATGAAGGGATCTCGAAGTACAGTTCCCCAATAAGAAAGGTTTTTTTTTTGAATGGTAAATCTGAGCAGTTGATACTCCAGTGAACGATTCGGCAGATTAAGATGTCAAGATCGCGAATAACATCGTCAGCTCACCACACTCCTTCACCGTCTTTGCGTAGCGTATTCTCATGACGGAAGTTTAAATGCATAAAGCGGCATTTTTTCTTGAAAAACTTTAACTGTCAGATCTTCGAGTAAGGACTGGAGTTAGTCAGATTCTTTTGTAGAGCAGAGATGTGCATAACTGAGCCCACGAGGGGCTTGCAACTTCTTAGGTCATTGGTAAACAACTTGCACACACTTCATCAACAACATTAATATGCACAAGAAATACAGCAGCAAGTTATGCTGTCATTTTCTGATTTGCGATTCAGAACTCTTGATAGGCAAAGGAACTCAAAGCTATGCAACAACTGTTAAACATCAGTATGGCGGTAAACGATTTTTGCCAGGTAGCGCATTTGTCTTGTCGCCCGCATTATGCCTACATACTGTTGCTGTCTCATCTGGTCAAGAAATGGAAGAGGATTGTAAGCTTCGGCAACGTTTTCAGTGTGTTATCATACAATTATCACTGTCTTGAAATGCGTAATACCACTAATTCCCACCTCAGAACAAAAGCTTACTTAGGAACATCCTGCTTGGAGACTTTTCTCACTGTATACTATGTATCAAACAGATATTTTCTAGACCAATCTTGCAGCAATTTTTCCTAACATCCATATGCGTCTAATTCCTCTGATGTGTGATGTAATGCGAGTGTTCCATAGTAACCACTTCTGAGTGCAATTTTCGGCAAATTTACGTTGCTTTTAAAACGAGCTGTTAATTCTCTATAAGGCGAAAAAATTAGCGCATGAGAAATGTTTGCAATCAGGAATGCTGTGCATTTCAAATATTCAGTAGGTGAGTGATAAAACGGATGTCAGATGCAACTACTGTAGATTTTTGTAGCTGTGTGTATTATTGAAATGCTCAACGCATTTTAACGGAACGGTAGGATATCCTTCGAGTTCAATTATAGTGCATATTCTAGCGCTGAATAGATGCACCAATAAATCATCAATTAACTGGGAAAAGCGACGAGCAAGGTTGTTGTATGAGCTTCAATAATGTGCAAAACGAGAATTGAAAAAGAACATAGAATTTGGAGACTAAACGGAACCTTGTTTCAGATGACGAAAGATAAGGATAATATTTATCAAATTAAGTAAGAACAACATTGCTGACTTGTGAAGTGCAAACACACAAATTTATGAAAACGTTGATGCAATACGTAACTCAACATAAGCAAACTTAACATGGTATAAGCAAATAAGCAAAAATAATTTGTTGGATAAGAGAAAACTAAATTCGATGAGATATTAGACGGAAGAAGAGGTCGAAACTAGCCAATGAATAAAATTATAATAGAATGCGGCAAACAAATAAGTAAAAGATGAATAAATGTGAAAAATCTTGCTGAATATGAGAAATGCACTGATCATAGGACGGGTTTCACTGTGAAAGGAAAAAAAAACATGCTCAAGAAAACCCAGTGGAATGTTTTTTTTCTTTCAGAAGCCAATGCGAAAAATTTGAGCCCAAAAAACAACTTGCAATCTGCGTGAAACGTTTAATCTCATACTGCGCTTGCAATGTGACAGACGCAAAGGAGGATGATAGGAAAAAGAAGTTGCATTGAGATAAACTTGCGACGTTTCATAATCGCACAGTTGCTAAGAGGCAAACGGCTTTTACAGAGCAGTGCTGACGCTTTAAATGTATGGATTTCTATATGTATGTGGACTAGCGAAAGTCACCATTCATTAATCAAATATTTGCATTCGGCGTTGCCTAAAGATTTTCCAAGCACCTTATTCCTATTCTGTCAAGCTTATAAGCAACACCAGCTTAGATTATTTCGTATATGGCGGTTTTTTATAAGGGCCATAAAAAAGTGGGTCTCTGTTTCGTTTACTTCCCACCACACTCCCTCCCCCATCGGTGTACAATTTCTCAGATTGTACTAATTAGCTCAGCTAGGAATGTACACTGTTTATGTGGTACTGCTCTTGGTGCTAAATATATGGGTGCAAGCTTATTCACGAGTGTTTCATTAAAACTGGATTTTATGGAGAAGAACGAAAATAAAACAGCAAAGTTTCTAAACGTTTTTGGGCTTATCTCTGCCAGTCTATCATTCTGAGTGCTTCACATGAACGTGAAGCAAAAACCATTTAAATCGGTAAGTGGTAGACGTCGAATTCATACGCTCAGCGACTGTTGCATTAGTAAAAACGCAGCAGAACTACAATGCTAATGAACGAAATCAGTGGTTGCTTAACATTAACTAGGAGAGAGCCAATTCAGATGAAATTGCTGTTTACCTGGCTGGGCATTTCAAGTTCCGTTGAAGACATTGCCACCTTGCTTTTCGTGCGCTCCGGAAGTAGCAAATCGACACATTCGTGATGTTCGGGAGTATGCGAACGAACGACACCGGACGCAGACATCGTCGGCTTAGCAGTGAATGCGGCTCGACGTGCCTCAGCAAAGGTTGACGCCCTTCGTGTCGCTAGGCGGTCGACTTCTCGGTGCGCACATCCGGCGACCCGCTCGGCGATGTTTCGCGAGCGTTGCCCATTTATTCGTTCTGCATCTCTTACAAGGCGCTTCATCACGAGCGCTTTATCCGCAAAACGCGCTAACTCAGTTTCCGTAAAGAATTCGTCGCAGTGATGCACAAACTCGGTGGACATCGCCCACCCACAACGATCCACCGCTCTGCAAAAGTGTTGCTGATAGCTCTATTCAGTTAGTTTACCTAATCACTACAAAACTATCCTTAAAGCCTTTACATCGCCCTATTGATAAATACGCATTTTTTGCATTCATTTGAATTGGCTGTATTTTGCTTGTAACAAGGGTTTTGCATAACATTAGTTATTAGAATGCTTCCCTGCGAAAATTCTTAACATAACTTCGATGGTGCTGAAATATCGCACTGTGACGCAATCCATTGAATAAGATTAAATAAATATTTTGCAAAAGCGTTATCATAAAGCATACTCGACTAATAGATGTGCCATCAGTCATACTTCTGCTTCATCGAGGCAGTGCATTCAAACTTCTGACGTCAATGACGTTTGCAACAAAATATTCACTGCGCATAGATTGCAATAAATATGAAACTCTTAGACTATAATTGAAGGAGTCAGTAATCACTGTTTGCTAATGCATTCATTGCCTTAGGCGAAACAAGTGGAAAAGTGATGTTGCTACAAAGCTGAATGCATTACGTATTCTCCGGGTGATTTTTTTGAAGTGGAGAGCCGAGATGTTTCGGCCTAAATATCTTGCAAGTTTCATTCCTTTTTTTTCACAGTTTTACAGTCTTCTTTCGTACACACATGGTACACCACCTGATGTTCTTAATATGATTTATAAAAGAAAAACATAGGGATCATGACGAAATAAGGAATATAAAGACGAAGGGAGAAAAATAGGGCACATATGAAGAATATGAAGATGAAATGGGCATACGGAAATATGGATGGATAGATGGAAGGACGCAAAAAACTTGCACATGCAGTTCGGCTCAATTAATCGTAAGCAATGAACAAAAAATGAACACAAATAATAGGATATGATGCAGTGGAGTGAATTAAGCAGTTGCTGTATGTCTGGAACAGAATCACGGCAC
>JAAVTS010003529.1:0-14573 GCA_022845575.1 Baylisascaris ailuri | reverse complement strand
ACTCCCCCCCCCCCCACCCTCTCGGTCTCTCATCTGATTGCATAATAGACACCGGAAAACCTTCCGATACAATTCGCAGTCGAAAATCAATTTTTTAATCAAATTTTAGCAGGAAAGAAATATTACTAAAAGCGCAAGGGGATATAAAACGACTGATGGTGAAGGCTGCGACTTCAACTTCAGACAGGAAATCCGTTTAACACTCCATCTTCTGCAGAATTTATACGCTTTTAATGATTACCCTTATGTTTTTGATCTCGCCATCTCCTTTTTTATATTGTTTGTTTCATTCAGTTACGATTACAACAAAAAATTAGTTTGTGAACTGTGAATACCGCTCTCTGGTTAGCGAAGAGGTGCTGGAAGGGTTAGGTTCATCTTCGATACAACATCTCAATTATAAGCATGGCATATTAAAGAAAATGTAGGTACTTTTTAAGATATGCAGGTACACGATGAATATACGATAAAAAATAAGCACGCAGGTATCATCCCACGAAATATGTTGAGAAAGACTTCAGACATCGAATGGAACATGATTTCGGCATTACAAAAGTGCATCACTTGCAAATCGGACAACGTTCATTATCAGACAACCTTCTAACGGTCAGCCCACTCCCTTCTAACGGTCAACCCACATCCTTCTAGCCGTCCACGCATATTGAGAGCTTCAACAGTTAGAAAATACATGTGTAAGACTATATGAGTTATAATATTGACATCAATACTTTCACAGGTGAGAAGCAGGAAACTATTGCATTTTGCTTCACTAACAATATTCTTCCTTTCCCTTTACATTCCAGTCCTATTCTTCCCTCCAAAAGTATGGCCATTTAACTGTACGCACTCCACTAGGTCAACGACCCCCTTTTCGAAAATTACGTGCCCTTAGAAGACTGCTACTAGGCAATACAGCGACCATTTGCGATGATTAACTAGTAATTCCTATTCGAGAATTAAGGCATTGCTGCTAAAGAATGCCTAAGAGTGAGCAATTTTATGAAAAAGTACTAACGAAAAAAATAACACGATGATACGGGACAAACAGCCGTGATCGCAGCAAATGATACAATGAAACGTTGAAGATATATGAAGGAGGTGTGCAATACACCCAATATAACATGTGTATGCACGCCTGTACAGACAAACACACAAATACAAACACAGACATGGAAACATACACACACGAGTGACTGTTTCGAACAGCCACATAGCTGCCGAACCCTTTCAGAGGCCTCAGTCGACCTCCGCAATTATCACCGTTTTGAAAATCGCGAAATCAGTGAAAATCAAGAGAATGCGGTCGCTCCGAGCAGACAGCACAGGATGTTTCGTCGCTACTTCGCAGCTGGTGGCAGCTGCATTCCCTGCGAATCGCTGTTTCATTGCAAAGTTGAATTTTCTCAATCTAAAGGCCATCTATTTATATCAATTAGCTATGGGTGGTTTTCATAAGTCATCAATTATATTTAAAAATAGACGCGTGCGACAATGAAATATGAAGCGGAGCGAATCGTATGCGGCAGCTAGCTGACCCTATAGAGCATACCTTTTCGCAATTAAAGCCGACGGTAGGCGCTTGTTGTACGAAGTGATCCATTTTTAGGCGATAGATAATAGTGGACTTGCCAGCATTATCCAGTCCCAACATTGCCACATGATAGTTGCAGCTATCGAAGAGCGACAGTTTCTGACCCATGCGAGTAGCCTTCACTATGCTGGCAAAAGCAGCGAAATGTCGACTCGCCAACTGAATGTCACTTCGACGCTCTCACTGTATCGCCACCCTCTCTGCACCGCTATTTACAGATGTGGTCGTTTCGGGTGCGCGCACGATGTGGGACTGCGTGTCGATAGCACGACCTACCCGTCGCGGCTATCGATTCTGGCGGCGTTCGAATTATTTCACTCAACGCCTTTCTTTTGCTCTCATTATAGCGGCAACAAACCGGCCACCCATTCACAAGTGCTTTTTTTGGCTTGCCGTCCACTTGAAGTTCAATTTTTTTCTAAGTGCATTCGCCTACTGGTCAGGTCTCACGTGCAAATATGATCATTGAATGACATTCACAGATTGCATCGGCGTGCATTGGTGCGCATATATTTCATTGAGGTACAATGAAGCACATTTCTAAACATAGTCACATTTAAAAACAACATTCCACATTTGGGAACACCAACGATAACACTGCGAAGTCGGTTTACTATCGAATGCATACGCAAATACAGGGCGAAATACGCAACATGCGATTCGACAACTGCTGAATGTCCTCTTTGAAAAAACAATAGCATATGTATAAATTATGTCGCTGATACACTTCCGATCACGATTTATCGATAATCGTTTGTGAAGTTTCGTTGAATGCCAATGAAGAGCATCTCATGGACTGCTGTTAAATTGATGCAAAATGCTCGCAGCGATTATATTTCGTTTTAAAATACAGAATCCATTTCAATTTTCTTTTTATAATTAACAATTACAAAATTAAAGCTGAAAAATTAAAAGAATTACTGGAACTTTTGACAGCACAATCTACTCATACGCTATACGAGCATTGGTTATTGTAGCACTAAGCTTGAGGTTTGTGAGGTTTACTCGATTTGTAAAGCTGTTGGTGGTATGAGGAGAAGAAATTAACCGAATATGACATGATCAAATAAACAGCTCTTAACATTCCCAAAAAAAAAAAAAAAAAAAAAATGTTTTGAGATTACTATGCTGAAAACAACGAAGGATTTCGCAAAAAAAAAGGCTAAACAACGTCGAAAATTTGTCGTTAATGCCGACGTCACGATCTGGTTTCCTAAAATTTCATAAAGATTCAGAGGGCTCATAAAACTTTTAAACAAGCGTTCTACCTATGCCTGTTGTTGCTATAGCAGATCTTCATACGATTCGTCTATACAGCAATAACAAAAAAGTGAACTTAACGTTTGGTTCATAGTATATGATCGCATTAACTATATTAACGTAGTGGGCAATTTTGTTGTAAGTCGACGAAGCGTTTTTCTGTCTACATCGCCGATGAGCTTCTTAAGTTGGTTCTCACCTCATCTGCTATGGCGTGGTGAGCATTCTAAATCCACCTGTTTCATATATTTAAAAGCACAAAAAAGTCTCTGCGTTCAAGGTTCCTATGTGCGGTTTTTGACTCAAAGACCTTCAATGATTAAGGTCAACGGTTAAGAGACAAAGGTTTTCGCTACTATGGCTAAAATAATCACCTATTAAGTGATGTGAGAATTTGCCACTCTGAATATTAGTGAGATGAGATTGCACATTACAGCACTTTATTAAAGAGAAGTGTTCATGAAAACGTCAGCAATGTGACGGTTGTTTTCATAGTTGGAGAGCACTTCAAATAATCTAAGTCAGGCTGATGACTTGCCAAGTGGCATCTTCACCTAAATCTCAATTTTATCCCTTAAAGAGATGAACACTCATCGCTCTCACGTTGCTTCACTGTGAAATTTTTGACGCCACTTCAAACATCACTACCTGCATTGTGAACTGATTACTTAAAATTTTCCCGCCATTATCATGTTATGTACACAAAGCGGTTAAATTTATCACCACATCACCGAATTTTTGAGCCGCTGTGGTAAAACAAAGTGTAATTTCTAAAGCACGATAGACGCAGCACCAGTCACTACTATGCCCCGACTAAGGAGCGAGATGAGACAGTTGCTCCTTTTTGACGGTCTTTTATAAAAACCACAACTGTTCGACTAAAAGTTGTTGACAAGAAGGAAATAAGTCGATTGCCGGCATCATTATACTAATATTAAATATTAATATCTATCTAGTTTTCAGGAACTTCCCCAATATAGCAAATTGCTGATTTAGACTTCATTGGAAATATTTCGTTTCTTTACTTATAGTTTCTGTGTAGTGGTTTCTAAATACTGTTGAAATCACTAAGTGAAACAGCCTCTAAGTGAAACGCACAGAGATTCCCAGCGGAGTTGCGCCAGGATTCGGGCAGAGCCAACATGACAATCCACAAGTGTCATTATGTTGGTTGTTCGTTGTCCCGCTTCCAGCAACCCCCCAATGGATAAGTCTGTGGACATGTTTCTCCGATTTCTTGGCCATGCAATCGATCAGCAAAATTCCGCGAAGAAGGAGAAATTTGCTTCTCCCTCTTACATCAATGCTACAATACTTTCGCATTTGCAGCAGCGTTATTTCGGGGTGGATTTGGCTGGAACCTTTTCGCATCTCGCAATAGTCATGGCCGGGGTAAGGTCATACGAGCTGGGAAACCAGAAAGGTTTGACCGAGCTCCCAAATCCTCACAAGGTCATACACAGTGCCTATTAATAATGAAATGCACGTTTCGCCACAAAACGGATTTCTCGGACTCTCGAATCAACACGAGTTTTAGCAAGCTGAAGGAAGGGGGGAGAGGGTCAAGGGAGTAGGGATGAAGGGGAATGAAGTTGAGGGGTGAAGAGGAATGAAGTTGGGGGGTGAAGAGAAATGAAATTGAGAGGTGAAGTGGAGGAGAGGGAAGGAGCACTGACTATTTCGTCGTTTTCGTTACCAACTTCCTGTAACAAAATTGCACTTATCTCGCTAAATAAAGAAAGTACACAAAAGATTGACTATTTCTCAATAACTCATTACCCTAGCCTACATAACCTCATAGAATGAATGTGAGAAAAAATTCACATTTTAATGCTTAGAGGGAGACGGTAAAAGTTACAGAAATCAAGCAAGATTCTGTTGTAAAAAAAAAAGCTCCGTTTTTGCTACACCTCCCAAAATTTTCATTAGAAACCTAAAAATTTGATTGCTGTTACCACGCATAGCTTATCGAAATATTTTTAAAAATGCCACGAATCACTTTACGCATTCACTGAAGTGGTTATAGCCGAGTAGTTACGATGGCCGAGTCGTTCAACCGCATCTCTTTTTGAAGCCATCTGAGCTGTGAATGCAACTGATATGCTCACATTCCTAAAAAATGCAAGAGAAAAATCTTATTTCAATTTGCATGTTTGCGAAGAAAGTTTATGAACAAAAGTATACTTATTAAATAAGGTAAAGTATGCAAATTGTACAGAGTATAACAAGAAATCCTTGTCGATGAAAATACCTCCACGAAGAAACGAAAACTGAAAATGTTTTAGTTTTTCAATAATCCACTACGATATTTCCAATAAGTGTGTGCAATATAACTGTCAGCACCGTTCGGAACTCGCAATCTATAGTTCGGTATTATTCTATGATTCAACTAATGTGATTGAGATGCTGCCACCTTCCGGAGTGGCGACTCTGGAGCTACTGGCGAAGTTTCATAAACTTTTATATATCTTCTTATTGCTGAGAATTTCGTTTTTTTTTCAGTGAGATTCACATGCTTCTTCCCGATTTTTAAAGTGTTTTAACAGACTCTTAAAATTTCGGAAGATTTCCAGCATAAGACTTGCAACTTTTTTCTGAAGCTGCGAAGAGAAGGTTGGATGAGAGGCCTTACTGCCGAGAGTTTTTATGTGCTCTAGAGAGGACCTCTAATCAAAATTTAGAAGGAAACGATGAGAACAAATTTCATTCGAGAGGCGAGCTTGTTAAAAAATCATCAATCGGTGGCTACCTTTTGCTATCGGACAACAGAAATGAATATTTCGCCTTGATTTATTGATTCGTGGAAGTTGAAGCATTTTGCTGTTGACATCTCTGCAAGGAAAAGGAGATCAAATCTAAAAGGATTTGAGAAGTGCTCATCTTTTCAGGGCACATATCAGTGCAAGACAATTGTTTGTTGAAGAGGAATGGAGTTCAAAAATGTTGTTTACTTAGAGATTCTAAGATGCTTTCCTTATCGTGTTCGCCCTCTTGCATTTGGCTTCCGACTTATAAAATAAGGTGCTTAAAAGCCGCATAAAAACGAACAAAAGACTGCACTGATTTGAGAAAAAATCGAGCTTTCGAACAATCGCTTGGCGTCATTGTTTTTCTAAAAACTTTTGTTCTCGTAGCATCAAAAAACGCTATTGCCACCTTTTCATAAATTTCTCTACATTTTATTGCTTTCATCTTTCAGGTATGCCCTTAGCAACTCCTCAAGTGTTCACAAAGAATGAAGCTTTTCGAGAAAGTCCGATCAAATTTAAGCTTATAGGATGCAAATGTAGCCATTTGCTTCTATATGGACGAAAAAGGATGTTAGTAGGATGCGAAAAGCATCATGAGGAAGCTAGATGTCTCTCGGCGATGGTAACAATGAAAGAGAGTGACCATGAGAAATATAAAGATGTGTCAGAAGCGATCGTTATTTCAGCTCGTTGAATTCGAGTTCTGAGACAAATGTGTGCAAAAAGCAATATATATTCTCTGGGGAATGTTGTTGTCGGTGGCGAATATGCAAAATCGCTCACGCGCTTGATCACCCCCCCTATTGACGAGCAACGCTTTCGGTTCCGTCATCTCTATAGCGACATGGTAAGCGCTCTTCGAACTTGTTTATTTCCGCCTCACTAATGACAAATCCGTAATGACAACTCTTTTCATCACAGAGGTGTTATATGATAAGTCTTTGTGCACTACTTGTTAATTAGATAATTATTTCATGCATCTAAATATTCAATAAATTCTAGTGGTATCCTATATAATCCGTATGATAAACACGAATTTGTTGCATCACTTCCGATGGCTCTATTTATTCAATGTTCACTTCTTTTGGTTGACACATTTCATCGGTGGAAAATTTAGATAATTTTTTTGGTTAGATTTTTTCCCGGTAACTTTGCTTGACAAAGTTCGTTTAGTAAGATGGTTAGAATGGTGATTTTTTTGATTTCTATACTTTCATTTTCGTCACTTCTAAAGATGACAGTTTGAGTTAGTAGATTCCTAACGAAGAAAAAACCCTCTGAATTTTATCAGAAGACCGAAAAAATAAAATATTAAAATTGTCTCATTTGATTATACGCGTAAATCGTTCGGAAATTCTAATGTCATGCTATAAATGTATAATTCCTCAAAAGTACATTATGAGCATAAAAACGCTTCTTTGATGACATTATTCTTGTGTGTTCTTTTTCGCTGTGACTCTCATTTATTCTATTATCATCTAAGCGTATTTTCCTTTACCTGAAAAAAATGTTAATTCGACGGGATGAGCGCAAATTTGTCATTTTGTCATTTTGCAACATTTGTATTGCAGCTTTTGTTTCTTTGCATGTTACTGCAATTCATAGAAAAGCTTTTTCTATGCCGAATAATCAAAATTTAGCTGAATCTTTATTTCTAATATTGTACTTCGCATCCTAATATCTTAAAGCATCGCTGTAGTATATCATCGAGTGCTCCCCTTATTTTGGAGGATATTAAAAGCGTTTATTTCTTGTTGCTAATCTTGAGTCATAGATCTCAAAGGGTCTGTAAATTGATTTCAAAATTTGTGAATAAGTTTAGATATATTTTTATATGAGACTAATGAATAGAATATTAATCATCTCATTATGCAACGTCGTTCTTGTTCACAGCTATCGTGCATTACAGATGCATAATTGGATTTCGTTGTCTTATTACGAGATGATCGCAAGTCAGTGTGAACAACGATCAACCTATGCTGATACACACCTTTATTACAGTTTATAAACTTTTCTAATTAACTCATCTATTTATTGCAACAAGTTTAACATCAAACAAAAGATATCTTCGAACGATGAAAAACGGCGTACAATTTCGGTATATGGTGAAAAAAAGAGGAAATGAGCAATAGGTAAGATGTAGCTTTCGGCGCGTTGTTATTGTATTATTCTAGAGGGAAATTGTTCAAGTTAGCGAAAAAAAAACAAACAAATTATTTGTTTAAGGCTTATGCGAGCGTTTAGAGTGGTGAGAACATGAAAGCATATTTTGCAATTTTTTTTTTCTTACTGGGAAATAATGAAGTTGAATTCTCACATTAGTGGAGTTCTCGAAAAAGAGAGGCACAATTTCTTCGTTCAGAATTCTTAAGCAGAGGTTTTAAAGGACAAATGGCAATAGCAAGTGATAAATGAAGTGAATGCTAGTTACTGTATTGCCTCGAATAAAGTCCAGGACGTGATAAATTCCCTAAGATTTTGAGCGGAAGAGGTCAATGAGGCGTTCAATTTCACTAAGGCTAATGCTATTTTTCTTGCTTAAATTTTGCCATTCAACAATAGCAATATACATGTGACTTTTCAAATGTGCGAAAACAACTTCCTTTTTTCAAGTTTTAGGACGCAATTTCAGATGTATTAAGGATGGCTGTTTTGTTGAGACAAGGAACCACTCTTCAGCATAAAGAAGAGGAAGGAGGAGGGGGAGTTTATCAAGGAGGGGTAACGGGATAAGTTATTTTAAGTTTTACGGTGAATATCAGTGTTCGAATGTGCAAGTTTTGAGGTTAGTCTCCGTAACGCAATGAAGAAGAATTTAAGCAGCGCTCACTCAACGCCCCGCAAAATAAATGAATCGTTAAGGGGTATTTACGCGACGAGATTTCATATTTCATGTACGAAACGCGTGAGCTTTGATTAGACCGCATTTTCCAACTCAAGCTCAACTTACTAAGTTATATTCTGCGCTGCGTTTTGGCAACTTGCCATGAACTAGATTGCACATTTATGAATGAGTCTAGTGAAGGAATATGAAAATGATGCTTGAATGCTTAATCGCATGCTCAAATATTGCATTTTCATAGTCTTCTGAATTGGTTGGATCACTCCTAGTTGACGCGAATGTCAGTTATTTTCGAGTTATCGGTGACTGTTTGCAGTTTCTCTGTCGTTGGTAAACCCATTGTCATAAAGCAAACACTCGGTCTTCAGATATTTTTGAAAGCTGCATATGTAAAAATTCCAACTAGAAGCTCATCAATGAATTAAATTCTGCTTTTTAAAGAGAATAAGTGATATGTAAAAAAAAAAAAAAAAAAAAAAAAAAACAAACGAAAAAGTAATCAATCGTTGTAAAATGTCGCGATATGCACTAATTCATATTCTTACTGAGTCTCTCAAAATGAGTTCTTCGAACTCAAATGAGTGAATTCCTCTTGCTTATTTGACTTTATTGATAGTCTAACTTTTAAATGGTCAAAGAAGCGTGTCAAATCGTTTCTCGAAGATTTCAATCACTTGCAGATCGATGATGGTCATAGGTGCAATTTTCTCAGATTCCCAAAGAATGTGATGATATATATAGCGTGGTATTCTTTCGTTCTCCATGCTTTGAATCTTCATCAGACAGCCTCCTTTAAACTATATTCACTTCCCATTTAATACTACTAACGTTTTTATTAAAATAATAAAACGCTTTGCAACATTTTTTTATATCACATATAAATCACCTATACGCTACAAAATCAATCCATTTTCTAAAATTGTTTCTGAGAAAGCAAAATTGCTGCAAAGATTGAAGCTTTGAAAGTGACGTAATAGGTTTTGTTTTGTTTTGTTTTGTTTTGTTTTTTTTGGATGAAAGTCTCTCTCGACAACGGTCCTTCATTTTCTTGCTTCGTGGTTTTCTACAGATAGCCGTTCCAGATTTCTAATGAAGCAACTGATTGGCAATTTTTTTAAATAACAGTAATGACTCTTATCACATTCGTAGAGATTAATATCATGCTTAATGGAATGTAAATATTGCTGCTTTGTAGCGAATTTTACATCAGAAATTGAGGAATAAAATTCGATTTGACGCCGAAATTTTTAGCACCAAACAGCGAAAATTTTCTAGATTGGTTGAAAGATGAAAAAAACTTCACCGGAAAATTCTGTAAACGTAAAAATGCAACAATAGTGGATGATTGCGATTCTCGGTGAAGTATACTTGAAGCAAATTTATGCAAGTCTTGTGCTTCAATAAAAATTAAATATGATTAACTGAAGTTTTCTATTGAAAACTTTCAGAAATATGAGTGAATTTCCTCCGAAATGAATGCACATGAAATTTGAACTGATTTACATCGGAGATCATTTCACGCAAACGTGAAGAAAGAATTTCATTAAAAAATTTCAGTGAAAAGTTATGAAATTTCGATGATATTAAGACATGTACTTTTTTTAATCTAGCAAAATGCCACATTCATTCTCGTATTTCGTTTAATTAGTGACATATGAATTTCCAGAAACTTCCCGATGTTTAAATTAGGGCAAAGTTTTTACGGATAGAAATGTTACGCTAAATTATATAACTCAAATTAGCGAGATCCGAAAAAGAGATTAGTCATTTTTGTGTGAAAGAAAGCGATCATTTATTATATTTTTTATTATTTGTAAGACTTATTGCTACTTTTTAGAGGAAATAGATCCCAACGAGAAAACCTTTTGAAATAGTATGTCTCCTATTAAACCTTTTATTCTTAGGCGGCTGATCGGCATACTTGTGCATATACAATGGATGTGGCTAACATTAACAAGCGTATCGCAAAGGCTTCAAAAGACATAAGCTTCATTCTCTTATGTAGTTGGGTATATGCAAATTTGTGTTATATATCTAAAGATTTAGCTATACATTAAAGGGCCTATCAATAAACCTGATATATTATGGAAAACTTTACCAACCCATGTTCCATAATACACTGAAAAGTTTGAAAATATCCGTGTTATACAATAAAGGGCTGAACAGTGATGAAGGCGATCAATGTAAGCAACTTTAGTTTCACCCCGCAGGGTTATTTCTGCCCATATCACAAAACCTGTTGCTTGTCAAGAAAGTTGTCTTTATTGCGAACGGCATATCACAGCACTCTCGAGCTGCCATAACTTTCACCTTGTCATCGAAAAACTTCAGATGTAATCTTGCTTAAAAGTGCACTTCTTTTTTACTGTACAGCAAAAGCGTCTTTTCATCAAGTGTTGCAAGTTCACACGTTCCCATATTATTCATTTTCCTAATAAACAAAGAAATAAACTCACTTTAAAAATTATTCCTTTCGATGAGAGGAAAAGAACTTCCCTTAGGGTCCAAATTCATCGGTGGAAATGATAACTAATTATTTAACAGCTTTCAATATGCCCCCTTCATGTCAGTTAATTCACAGCTGTTTGGTGACATAAATGAAAATAAAATCTTTTAGTATTATGTAATGCCGTTGCAATCATCGTTTTGCCTTGTCTACTGCGAGGTCGGTTGTGAAGATTCGAACAAAATTGTTGGCTCTGCTCAGCGGAGCCACTCCGCCCAGCACCCTCAGCGGGACAAGGACGGCGGAACAAGCCCCGACAGTCATAGGAGGAACGGCGGTGAATCGGGCCGTCAACATCCGACGGGCAGCAGACGAGCGAAAACCCTAACCTTCATGCGACCGACCTGCAAGAAGGAGAGGCCGACCTAAGGACTACAGGAGCCAAGTGGACCAGAGGGGCATTGGGTCAAAGCAGGTGGAAGCGATATGAAGAGATATGTGTTCGTAATGAATGCTGTGTTCATTGAAATAAATAAATAAAATGCTGTTGCACATATTAATTTTCCGTCTGCCTGCACTTTTCGGCACCAAATCTACTTTTTCGCATCCAATTCACAGCACAAGTGCTCAAGCATATTCCAGGTCTAAATTCCAAATATTCTAAAAACTTGCTTCATTGTTTTCCAAACACTAACGCTTCCCTTTTCTGAAGCTCCCGGGTTCAAATTCCGGACGTAATGGAAGACTTCTGCAAAAATAAAATTCCAGGCAACGCTTCATTAAATACCTCAGACGGCCTCACCCTATCCACGGAACTTTGTAAACGTATTTCACATTCGTTATTTACTAGTTTCAATCAAATAGTGAATTTTCACACTTCGTAACAGACGATTGATTTGTTATTACGCTTCGCTTACACCTTCAGTGGTTTAATCTCCATCACTAACTTTGTAGCAGTATTTCTTAGTGATTACATATTGTCTATTAGAACTCCAAATGGCTTCATTGCTTTGCTGTAGAATGACTGACTTTGTGATGATACTCATTACTCGTAATGTTTTCGTAAGCTTGTAAGGTAGACCGTGATTGTTGACTGCTGCTGCAGCGAGTGGATATACCAATCATACGCTCTTACTCGAAATATCACAAATGGAGCTATAGGAAAATTTTCAACACAAAATTTGGAAAATTGAAGAAAAGGAACTTTAAAGCCTCACAACCAGTCACTGCAACGGAACCTTTTGACGGATAGAAATTACAGCAATGTTCTCGCCCAACAACTCAGACAAGTTTTCTTTATTGGAATATTGCTGAAAAAAAAACTCTCGAAGCTTTGTGGTTTTATCGTTTTTTTAACGAAGTATTACTCGTAAATTTTTTTCTTAGTAGACAAGTTAACAAGTTTATTGATTTAGGAGGTCTAACAGCAGTTTTATTTTCGCAATACTGCCAAAAATTTACAAATTTTATTACTTTTATCCCAGCATAGTAGTATATGCGAAATGTGGTCCTAAATTGTAACTGAAGAAGTGAATGCATTCAAGAAGTCAGATGACGCCTTAACAAAAACTTTCGGACCTCGTATTTTCGATTGTAATGTGGCAAGTTACGCAATTTGGTCCTAAGAGTTGGACAGCTGAAAGTTTACGGGTTCAACTAACAAGCCAATTTAAGAAACACTTTCAAAATGTTCAAAATCTCTTCTCTTAATGCTCATGAAAGTTTTCTTCACGAGGAAGTTCTTGAAGGTGCATTCATTCACTCATGAAAACAATAGACTCATTTTGAAAAACCCAGTAGATGTGCTTCAATATGTGATGATATTCATTTTTTACATATCGAATAAAAAACATAATGTGCCGTGCTATGATGCGAACTTTTAAAGCTTTCAGCGGAATATTTCGTGTAGGAGAAGCACAGAAGTTGGCGCAGCGACCAAAAAAGCGAATAATCAAATCCTGAGATTTTAAAATTTTCCTCGCAGATGGAAAGTCGATTGGGCAGAGTTGGTCGCCTAATCGGGCACGCCTCGTTCGCAAATCATCAAGATTAGCCTACGCATCGGCCAGGCGCCCGCTGTTGTTCCTAACGATACGATGCTAATTAGTGGGGAAGGGGATAAGAGTTGGGGGCTGGGTTGATGGGAAGCAAACGCTACAACTGATCAAGGGTAGGGGAGACAGCTAGTGCCCGGTCGAATGGCGATGACACCTCAATGTTAGTAATTGGCTACAGCGTTCTAATCAAGCTGGGAGCAGCATGCACTCATGCTAGTGAAAACGCAAACGCATTTCAGTGGGAGAGCATGGCTCGCGCACAGCCAGCAGAGACAATGCATCATTCTCGGGCCGACGTATCGATCTGGAGCGCAGAGGCGGCTTCCACGATGAGCAAGCCGGCCGCGTCGCAGTTCTGCTGCGAGTGCCCGACGACGCAAAATCGATGCTCCGTTGACTCGTGTCCTTGCTTTGCCGCGCGTCGCATGTGCGATGAGCACTGTGAATCTGCAAGGTAACCGTTCGTTACTGTAAGGTCAACTGCATTTACTTTGTAACGTCATCTAATTGTACATAAAGGGATGTGATAGAAAGCCCTCCTCCTTGTAGAGGGAGTGGGAAGCACTCCACGAATCCATCCATTGACCTGGTCACACAAATATTACACTCACATGGTGGACAAATTATGTGTTGGCGAAGCTTCTAATTCTTTTATTCGCAACATATATTAAATTTTCACCGGTCGACCCGTGAAAGTATATAGCGGGATATACACAAGATGAAATGGCCAATTCATTTTTTTGTCTAGCAAAAAGCACAAGCGTAACGATAGGGGGAGGGGGAGAGGAGGGGTATTTCGTCACAATGGATGAAAAATTTCCGCCGAGATATTGATATTTCGACGATGGAAATGATTAGGGAATTATGCACCTTCCAATGTTATATTTAATATATCCTCTCAAGAATTTGTCGAAATCTACGGATAATTTCTCATCATGTTAGCTCTGTGGCCGTTACGTTTACTCTGGAGTTGAAACGCAAATTATTTGGAACTTTAACACTAGACGAACATTATGGGTTCATGCCAAGTGTTAAGCTTGACAAAGAGATGTTCAAATGTATTGTATTTCTGTGTGGACTAAGGTATAAAGCAACAGCCTGTAGTGTTGAAGTTTTTGAGTGGCAGTGATTGAACTTTAAAGTCGCTTACTGCATTCCCTTATAAATTAATCGGATTTTGCGAAAGCTGTTATACCGGTCTATGCCGCCTATTTACTCGAAAATTTTCCCGACCCATTTTCTGCATCTTTCTGAGGCCGACTTGTATTCTACTCTTTGGTTTAATGAATCATTCTTAGCCGTCGAAAATTCACCCAGAACACCCTCTTTCTTGGGTATAATATTTACTGTACTGCTTAAATGTAAGCACATTTATGCTTACGGCATTGAGGACGTTTATAGAACACTTACATCGCATCGTGCATTTGGCGCACGGTGGACATCCAAGAAAGGAATGTGTTTCTGAATATAAGTGAAGTAGATGTGAATTTTATACATCTAACATATAAAAGCAAGGATATACGTTCCCATTACCGATTAGCGTAAATAAATGAGGTAATATACACCTCGAGATGTTCATACCACCATTTTTTCAAAGAAAAACAAAACAAATCTTTTGTGATTTTTT
>JAAVTS010003528.1:0-18561 GCA_022845575.1 Baylisascaris ailuri | reverse complement strand
TTTATTTACTTACTTATTTGCTCATGTGTTCACTTATTCACTTATTTGCTCATTCACATATTTTATTTGTATTACTTGTAGTTAAAAGAATATTTATATTTATATTACATTCACATTTATGTTTATATTTATATTTGCGTTTATATTTATATTTCCATTTATATTTGACGGGACTATATATAATGCCGTAACAGGGCGTACCGGAACCCAACCTTAAGGATGAAAATTTTAATGCGTTTCCTGATGATACCATCTGAATATGAATAATTTGAACGTATTGCGTTCGTTGTTTAAACTCTATTTAGATGCATCTGCCATACAATCGCTGATATCGGTATACGCACATGGAAGGTCATAAGAATTTCATGTCAGAGTTCATGACTGGTAATGAGAAAGAAACAAACGGGAATTACTTTGTTCACTTTCTTTTAAAGTTTAATCAATTTTGCAATATTTTGTCGCAACAAAATAGGAACTGAAATCATTCAGGAAATTGTAGCGGAAGTAGAGGACGGAAGCCCACTTGTTTTCATGACATTTGCTACGTGTGTGTTTTCGAAAATGTGATCATTTTAGCAACACGAAAAATAATATGGTGCGGAAGTATGTGATCTTCTGTCATTATTTCACGCGTTTCGCAAGCGCTAATAACGTCAGTGAAAGGCGTCAAAGATCAACTGCTGAAAGAATCAACGAAACTCATGGGAAATATGTTTGGGAATTTGTTAATCTAATAATGTGAAGAATCGAGTTATGAGTAAATACTGCCCCTATAAGAATTATCTCTTATACAATTAATAGAATTGCGAATGCTGATATGCGTTACGATGATGCGAAAACATTTTTAAAAACTATTTACTACACGACAAGAGAGTCTTGAATGATGCCGAATTTACCGTCTTTATTGCACAACAGCCCCCAACAATCGGGAAAAAAGCAGCTCATAATCTACTCGACAGGTAGGGCGATGTTTTATTCGTTTTATAAAGGCTAGCGTTTTGCTGGGTTGCTATTATATTAGTGTGATTTCAGGCAGTTGTATTCTATCACTTTCCCTATCTACTCTCATTCGTCTCCACAGTTCGTTATTTCCATTGTGTACTTTCCCATCCGCCTATCTGAAAGAAAAGAAAAATTAATAAGAATATCGAATCTTCCCTCCACTTTACATCGAAGCTATTAATTCCTCCATCGAAAAAAATGGTAGCAACAAAAATAATGTTTACCATTTCAAATATTTCAATATGAAGAGGCGTATATTCTCACCAAGTACACATTTTGCATTTATTGAAGAATGTCAGAAACGTAGCCCTAGTACCTAGAATTTATATAAAGTTTTAGCGTATAAAGCGTTTGGTAGTGGAATATTCAGTTGTGATATATCGTTTAATAAGAGGGATGATCTATGAAGTATTTCCATCAATTGGTTTTGCTGAAACTCCCCTCCATTGGATAAGACGATCGAGAAAACGTTGAAAATTGTACTCTTCGAAAACGAACACCAAAGGTTACATCCACAAGGTAGTGGAAGCATGAAAGTGACGACTGAGTTCCTCTTCGTTGACATTTAAACTCAAAGATCAAAAAACTTCGTCACAACACCATTTTTATCTACCTTCGATGTTTAAGCACCTCATCGACGAAAGAAACACACTATCAGTGACCGAGATGTTGCGATACTTCCGAGAGAACTATGCGAACATTCGTATGTTTGAGCTATGCTCACGCAATGCTTGAAATCAATAGCAGCTGGCAACAGTCAGGAGCTGCCTCAAACCGTCATCGCTGTGCGGACGTGAGATGTCCGAGAACAGCTCGTTCAAGTTCAAGTGGCATCCTCCCTGCTCCTCTCATTATTTACACTTGTATTTCACCGTTCTCTGTCGTATGTTAACGTTCAAGCATGTGGTTGAGCACGCTTCTCGTCTCCTCAATGTTCCTATGGGTCACGATACTGCTGCCCGATCGAAGCGTCGCGACAACGACTTTGGCGTGTGTCGCCCTCGTTGAGGTTGGAATGGCGGCTGGCGCGTGCTGATCGCCGCAGCCAGCTCGATTGAAGACCACAAAGGGCAGTACAACCCACCCCCCACGACGCATATAAAAGCGCGAGTTTACGCCGCATACAAACGTTTCCAGGCGCCTCGTTCCCACCGGCGACGAGCCGATACATACATTCCTCCGGCACTCCTGAACACTGCCTATGGTCAGTTCCTTTTTTTAAATGTCCAAGTTTTATTTCCGAATGATTAACGGAGACCACTCTCTAATACGTTTGTGGTATAATCTTGCTTCGAATTGGTGGTGTTTCTTGCTTCTTCTTTTTTTTCATACAGGCTATCAAGATTCAACACTTCAAATGCGCACATATCGTTGAGAGCCTATTTTAGCTTCTCTTGTGCGTTATTTGATTAAATGGCCACAGTTGTGCCTATAGATGAATAAATTCCAAGGTGCGAAGAAGGTCATCGAATAATGAACAGCATAAATGAGAATACAGAATGAAATTCTAAAAAACAGCAATTTCGCGAAAACAAAGAGGAAATGAAGGGATAATGAAGAAAATATAGGCGGATACAACGATACGCAAATTCTTTGAGGGATATAGGTAAGCAAATCGATGATTTAGTCGAGTGCTTCCGATATCGATGTATTGACGAGAAAAGGAAAAAACAAGCGTTCTTTCCTCTACAAGCACAACGACTGGCTTATTGTGGATTGTAAATTTCTCACTTTTCAACACTAGAGAGGAATATTTTAAGCCTAGATTGACTATAAACATCTCAATCATTATCATCCTATTTCTAGTGGGCATTCGATGTGATACTTTATTAATATAACATTTGCAGCTAGGGAACGTGGTGCAGGAAATCCTTCGAAGCTGCACTCAATGAAGAACGAAAAGACGACCATGTAAATATGGTTGATTGATCACAACGGGTAAGTGTTTGAATTCAGATGGAAGCTTTAAAGTAGCAAAGTAATTATAAAATTTTTACCTTGATTACTTGTATTATTTTGGAATTGAAGAATTTTTTTTTTTTCATTTTTCGAATGCACTCATTATGATTCACTAAAGAAAATTCAGGAAAAAATTAGAAGATATGAGCCCAAACATCCGAATTCAAAAATCTTTCATCAGTGAACATTTCTTTGAAAGAAACAGAATTTACTTTCCCCTACATTCATAAATTTCCTATATTATTGCATTATTAATCCCTATAGAATATCTAGAGAAAAATTCAGCTACATAAACAATTATAATATGTTCTTAAATAAATTTTAAATTGTCGATTGCTTATTTTTCCTTTTCATCTTTCGCTGCGATAATTCTATATTCGTTTAGGTAAATGTTTGCTATGAAATAAATTACTTCTACATAAAAAATCATTCCACGTGAAAAAATCATTCGTTTTTGAGTATTTTATTTATGTTTTATTCAATAAGTGGTAAACTGGCGATGAAAGTATTCCTAGATATGATGCTAACACACAAAGAGATATATCTATGAAGTAAGCTCGATTTTCAGTTCGATATAAGACGTGCAAAATCTGAAGAAATGAGAAAAGAAGCAGACACAAATAACGCTGTCTCGAGCGACGTCTTTTTATTTGCATCGATAGAAGTCTATTGCTGCGACGGTCGTTCGAGTTTTTTTTCGCATTCGTCCAATCCCATCGATTGCGTTGTGTCTGGAGGTGAGTATGAGGTAGTGACGCGAACGCGAGCCTAGACGTGCAACGACAGAGGACATGAGACGATGTGCTCACATTTGGTGCATTCGCGCTCTCCATCTTCATTCCAGACAGCTAGCTGCACGCAAGGGCACTCACATACACAGACATGCATACATACGCACGCATATACGCAACGATGCATCACTGGAATGGGTCTGTCGTGGCTGGGCACATTAGGCAGAAATCACTCGGGATAACCGTATGACGTCAACTGACCCTTCCAGAGTATGGCATACGGATTTTACCGGAAATGGGGGATGGGTGCAATTTTGGGTGCGAAATGATGTGATGAATGTTGATGAGTGCCCAATGTGGATCATTCATGGTCATCTTCTCGTGGCAGCTTTCGAAGTCATCAAAACAATCGAGCGGCAAAGCATTCCAGCAACAGAGGCCAACGTCCACTAACACTGAGAGAAAAGCAAGTGACCATTAGCCGGAAATTAACTGCAAAATTTTAATGGTGCCTATGTTCGTATGGTGTTCATTCTTAACTGGTTCGGAGAACAAAAAAAATGACATCATTTAAGAGATTGATCTTTTTTTTTTTCACAAAGAAGAACAAATTTTATGGCTTCAGCTTAATTTTTGAGGTTGCTACAGAGGATGTCGAGGTAAAAATAAGCTTTCTTGGTCTCCAAACCTTGAATATTAGATCAGTCGAACGAATGAGTCACTTTGTTGACAAATCAAGGAGGAAGTTCGAAATGGGAGAATTGAGATTTCACACAATGCTGGCCTCTGTCACAAATTTACCACTGCCATTGGCACTGCCCTTCAAAAGACTGCCATACAGAGTCTTTCATGTAATTAGTTGCAATGCATCTAATGTGATAGTGGGCTTTGCACGAGCACGAAGCAAGATCAACACTCCGCCATCGATTCAATTCAACGGATTTCGTTCAGAACGAACATTAATGTCTAAGAAAGTCGAAATTACTAAACATAATATTCTCAAACATCTCTCTAAAGCGAAACATCTCTCTCTCTCTAATCGATGTTGAAAAGATCATACTTTTAGCTCACTACAATATTTACATTCCAATAATTAACTACTTTTGCAAAATTTCTAAGCATAAAACTGCTTCCTTGTGTTCATCTAAAACTTGGATTATCATTGAGAACGATGGTGTGTGGCGTCAATGGCAAGTGCTTCGTGCTCGTGTAACGACCAATTACCTCTACCAGCGCTTTCGTGTACATAGCATGTTATTGTTTTTTTTTTTTTTTTGTGTTAATATGTAACTCACTGCCATTTTTTGCTGATTTCACATTATTATCATGTAATTTGAAAGCTTTTCACATTTTTTTCTAAATTTTGAAAGATTTTTTGGTTCGAACAGTTGCAAAAAAAGTTGCAAAAAGCTAAAATTGCTTTCTGTATATTCTTTGCCAATGAAAAATATTCCTATCAAATGTTTTGATTCTCATGCGAAAGTTTGGCAATATTTGAAATATATACATAGTTAATGATCGAGCAAATTGAAAAAAAGAGCTCTGTAGCAATAAGCTTATTCACTTCATTTGATCGGCTCTTGAAATTAAACATGAAATATGATTGTGAAATCAGCATTCCTACAACGCTGCTATGAAGTTATTCAGTTACGTTTTTTGATGAAAAAAAAGATTAGTTTTCTTCTCAATTGACTTGAATCCATCCATATGGTTTTGTTGCTGTCGTCAAAAGTATATTCCTTGCAGGATGGAAATCCACAATGTTTTCATTCTAATTGCTCTATTTTTCCGGTTGAATTTTCATTCTAAATAATAGCAGCGTTGATTTAAAATACGCTCATCGTCAACTCTGCCATTAATATTTGCTCAAATTTGCCTTTTTTTATGTTGGACAGCTAATTTCGTGAAATATTTAACTAAATTGAAAAATTGGAGAACAAGGGTCTCATTTAAGTGTTCCTTATTGCGATCGTCAGTCGAGACAATAGGATAAAAAATTTCCCACTTTTATTTTTCAAATATATTCAAAAATAAGTGAACATAATTAAGTATTTCACGATCTTTATTTGTCAATAAGTTTATGCGTCTTTCATTCGGACAACATTCTTCTATTAGTGCATATCCGTCTTTCATTGCGGCATAACTTTTTATAGTTGCAAATTTCTCATGTGGCCACTGAGATTTTTGCTTCTATTGAAAGCTAGAAGCAATTCATATAAAAGCTACTTAAACGCTGAATTTAGATTAATTCGAAAAAATTACCGTCTTTTTTCCCCTGTTTATTGAATTAAGTTTCCATTTGAAAAAGAATCAGCAATGAAAATGAAAAAATCCAAAAAAAATTTAACCTTTATTTGCAAATTCGATATCCCGCAAAGAATTTCTTTTTTACCTTTTTTTTTATCCTCAGCGTTTTTTGTAGCTAAAAGTCTTTCAAGTAGTATAACTGCCATAGATGTCTTTCATGTAAATAATCATCCTATTAGTATTGCAACTGTTGTTTTCCCTATTTACTAAAACGACTGTTTTAACGTTTTTGTGTACGCATTTCTGTCAATCTTTTATTACTTCCGTCTATTAACGATTGGATTCTGCAAGCAAATCGCCTCATCCAAATATTAGACAAATCCAAAAGCTTTGCACTTGATCCGATTGCATTTTGATTGGCTATCACAATTTCAGAGACGAATTAAATAATTGTTGATTTTTTAAAATATTTTTGGCGACTTTTTTGCCTAAATTCAGCAATATCCCATATCGTTGGGAGCCAGGTCAATCTTAAAAATTGATTTTCTCGATTTTGAGGAGAATTTCTTCATTTTAAGACATATTGGATGAGTTTTCGAGGTAAATCTTCACGAATGATTATTTAATTTGATATATCTCTTTGTATTACTCAGCAAGAATTATTTGCTTTTGCATATTTGATATATATATTTGCTATTGTAAATTCTATTCACATTGAAAGAGTTTCATCTTAATGTTTATGTTTATCATTTCTGTTGCCATTCTTTCTTTCTATCGTTTATTGCTTTAGTCTTTGGAGGTTTTCATTTAAAAAAATTGCTTCAAGCTAGAAAAAAGTTATATTTTCTGGTCTACTCTATAACAGTGAAAGATGTGTTGTTATGCACTATTGAGTGTTGTATCAATCATGGGAATAAATGTTTCATTGTTTGCCTCAATGGTTCATTGTTGACAGATTATTTGCTCGACTATAATCATATAAACGAATAGTGAACCTATGAAGCGATTGATACAGTTGATACAGTTCAGAATGATATGGGAATAAAACAATTTTTCCTAAAAAAGTTTGCGAAATATCTTTTCATAATTCAATATATTTTCTCTTGTTTTTTTTTTTAAATTTGCGCGAAATTAGAATTTTCACCAACTAAGCAATATTTTGATATTTCATTGATTACGATTGCTAACAATGCCCAAGATGAATTCTATAAATCAATAAAGAATGAATGCATCATTCAACACCCACTAAATAAAGCTTCTTTTGGTTTTTCTTCACATAAGCTCTATTACTTTTTGTTAAGCGTTGTTGTGGAAAATTATGTAGCCATTGCATTTAGTATAAATTATAGCAGCCTCCGTTTTCCTCTTTAAATTTGGCCATTTCTATGTTGGCTTTAATATGGAGCAGTTGAGAAAGAGCGACGACAACTTCTTGATTTTTTTTTGGGATTATGCCTTTTCGAAAACGGTTATATATGATTGAGTTCCGTATTGGTTTCTTTAGTGTTAGTGGTGTCTACACTTCATTTAGTGATAATAACAAATATTCGAGCAAAATGTTTTCTAAAAGAAAATCTTTTTTATTTTCTTCACCACTGAAAATTGTTAGGCGCTTTATTCGTCTATTGTGCTCATTTTCAGTGTGATTACTCGACAATTTCATATTGCTGAATTTTGACTGCATTCGAAACTTTGAAAAATTGCAGCAGAAAATGTTTTCTTTCTCACGCGACGGGAATATGCTCATTTTGTAATTAAATATTTCAGAGACTCTCTTTGCAACGATAATTCGTTCTATTGGCTATAAAATTCACTCTATAAGATTCACGATGGGAGGCCAATGAATCGTCACTTGAATACGAAAAAAAAGCGTTCACTTCCACTAAATTAACTCATTGATTCAAGTGTACTTTTCTCATATCCTTAAAGCTTTCAAGAGAATTGAATACTTTCGTTAATGCATGAACTACCTTAGCATTCTATCGAGGCTATATTATAGCACACAACATCTTGCGCTCAAGCTGCCAGCTTTTATGTGCAAAAAGGAATAACACCGTCATGATGCTTTTTCGATAGTATCTATTGATTTTTACTCGAAAACTTTGATAGCTGCATTTTAGTGGTCATCTAGGGCCACTAAACTTGTTCAGCGAATGCAAATCATAGGATAACGCAGTGCGTAAATCCTGTAATATTTGACTTTATCCTCTTGAAGTGAAATGAAAATGCTCCGTAATATGGATTTAGAATAGAGCAAATCGAGGGAATGCTATTTTTTCTAGCATACTCAACTAAAGCATATTTGAATTCGGTGAATGCTTAGATTCATAGATTCATAAACAATTAATTGCATTATTGCGATGAGAAAAGTAAAGTTCACGTTTGCGTTGTGAACGTTTAGAACAGGTTATACTCACACCCGCTGATATCCACTTTTAATTCAATCATTATATTGCCAATTTTTATAACACTTACTGAAATTTTTATTCAACAATTTTTGATAATGATTCAAATTTTATTTTGCTTTTAACTGCAAAGAAAAAAGATGCATAAAATCATCAATGCATGCCATTACGATGAATTTGATGTGTGTGAACAATCAACATAAAGCATCACGAGAAAGAGGCAAAAGCAAGAGAGAAATGTGCCCACATTGCAAATATTTACCTCCGTATGAATTCACAAGCGTCTACATATACATCAAAAGTGCGACTCTGGCGACCATGGATCATCGTTGTTGAATTTCATTTGTCATCGTTTCATATTTTTATCAACTAGCCTGATTCAATCGATTTTCCCATTTAAGCCAATTTCACCCTAGTGGATAGCTTGTATTACTAATGTATATACAAAGCTGATCAAACAAGAATTGATAAGCGCATAGGTAAACTTTGCTCACTGAAGTCACGTCATCAGCCTCCTGGGGTGAGTAATTGTATCGTTACGCCCATTTTCCAAGTGGAAATGATTCATTTGTTACAGTCGTATATAAACATTCTCATTGAAATCACTTAAAATCTAAAAATATGGTGGGCGTTTTTACGTTCCGAACGTTCATTTGATGAATCAGCGTTTTCACAACAATATAGGTGATGTAATGAATTGCAAAGAAGCTCCATGTTACTTTTATATATTTGAATGATCGTCATCGTTGAATATTTTCAAAATTTGATTGTTTAATATGCAAATATTTTAGAATAAAGGGACCTTGAGAAGATGAAAATTTAGTTTATCCTCATTGTACATATCAATGCTTCATATATTTTCCTCGTTTTTGTTCCTCAATGGATTTCTCTAAATGATGATTTGGAAATACGGTAATACCGTATTATCATGCACTCACTCATCGGTGGAAATAATAACGCAAATATTTTCGGTTGCCTTTCGAGAAGAAACATTCCTTTATGCAATTCGAGAAAAAAAGGGCTATAGCGTCTTAAAATGGCACTGTGAGTGTTAGAAAAATAGAATTAAATGGAACAAAAGATGATACTTATATTCATACAAAGGCAAGAACAGCATTGCGGCGTGGTGAATCGCCTAAAAATACCGCAGGGAAAGAAAAAAATCCAACGAGCTTTAACGAAATAATAAAATAGCAATTCTCAATATTAAAGACAGAAACAGTAATGGGATTTGCTAACGCTTCTTCTATTCTAAGCAAACTAGAGCATAGAAACAACCATTAGCACTTTTTTCTCCTTTCTTTGCTATCTGCACTGAGAAAAAAGAAAAGTTGTTGGAGAGCAATATTTCTTTGCAGCTCACCGCATAGGCTGATTGAGGCCCTATTGGAAAGTTTTGGGTCTCGCAAGTGCTGCACTTTTTTGCGTGCACTGAACGAGGTCAAGAAGCTGAAAGAGTAAAAAAATTGCAACCACCAAGGAATGAATTTGTCATTATGGTATGTCTCTTATCCATACTGCAGATAAAATCAACTTCATCGTTGAAGAAAAGCACTAAAAAATCGATTGCTTCCAGTGAAAAAAAAAAAAAAAAAGAGAATGGAAGAGCTTGCAGTTAATTCGAAACTTTCGACGTCTGCATGTATGTATGTTGATCTGTGGTGTTTATATGTAAACATATATGCAAGTCGTTTTGCTATGCTACTTTACACTTTTAGCTTGCTATTTAAGCATAAGAAACGCTTATGTCTGATGACGCAATAAGCATAGAGGATAGATTTTTGAGACGTTTGAGCAATCAGAGAAAGTTACATACCCTTTGAGCACTGAGAATAGAGTCTATAGAGAAGCAAGTGAATGCAGCACCAAAATAACAATAAAAAATTCCACTTGAAAAGGTTTTTCTTTCAAATTGCAATTGCTGTCTATAACTGCGATTTCATAAGTGATTGCGTCTATAGATTTGGTCGTGGAACTTATCATTGCAGATAATTCATATTCGCTTCGGCAATCATGAAGATGCCCCTAAAATATTAGAACAAATATGAGAATCGTGAAGAATATTTTTGTTGGCGAGCAATTAACGAAGACACTTCATGAGACGTGAAAAATGCGGCTCCTCGGATTTTCTGCGCATATGATAAAGAACCTTCTGAAAGATTTTCACTACTAAAGCATTTTTAACCGCTCGAAGCCAAACTTATTTGAATCAAAATTTCACCGCCTAATTTTTGCAATTTTTTATACTTTCATATGTCTACAGGCTGAAAAAAATTTTTAGAAAATCTCCCTGCAAATGATAATAGAAAATCGCAATCGACTCACTAGACTTTCGTAAATGCGATGCCATTTACTCATTGGAAATAACTTCCAAGGGAGGACTCGTTTCCTACAGGGAAAAAAGGGATCGTCAGATAATGTGCAGAAGAAATAGTTCGCAAAGTGTAAATTCGTTCACAATTTCAGTAAACTTGAAAATGCAAGTGCGAATTATTTTGATTTCATTCTTCAATATTCCCCATCAAAAATTTCGCTTCAATTTTCAAGCATTTGTGCTAATAGGCTTCACAGTTAGATAAGTGGTCACTATTGCGTGCATGGCAGTTGTGTGATAGAAATAATAAAATATTCTCAGTGAAAATCATTTGCACAGTAAAATTCAAATTTGGTATCGCTATTGGTTATGGGCGAATATTTCTTNAAAAAAAAAAAAAAAAAATCAAGCGGGCATTGAAAAGCTATGAAACGAATGATGCAGTATCTGATGTATGCTTTATTTCTATTCCTCCTGACGTTTCTATCACATTAGGTAGATGCTGCTGTGAAGATTTATTTACTCAAGATATACATCAATGGTAGCAGATTTCTGTCATATTTTCCAGAAAATGTACAGCGATCCTCCATCTATATCGACGAATTTCTACGGTTTCATCAATGTATTGCTTTTGAGATTTTCGCGGGAATAATAATAATGAAAAATCATCTCAAATGCTATAGATTGAATTTTTCAAATGACTTTTTTTTATGACTAATCGCAAATGTTGGTTGTACTTCAAAATTTCTTTGAAGGCGATAATCGCAATTTTCTTTACATACACTTCGTTACCATAAAATATTTGCATTTGCTGGCAATGAACATTATGAAGTATTCGTTCAATATTTTATTGCCAACAAGCTGCACTATTCGATGCGGATCGTTGAGGGCGCTCTTGAGCTTAGCTGCCAACAAAAATTGCCTGACGCTTAAGCTTGCTAAGTACACGCCAAAGAACGACCAGCTTTGTGCAGCCGATTGGAACGAATATTCAAAGGCCAACCGGAAAAGAAGAACTACGGCGAAGGGCGACCGCTCTCAATCATTCACGCTTTAAGCTACTCGTTGGGAATACTTGTAAAACACTTGAATCGGCAGCGTGCTGAACTTCTTTAAACCAGAGCTGAATTTGCAAAACCGCTTCCAATGCAATAAAATCAAATATGTCAAGTTGCTCGATGTTTTTCAATAAGCTACATATCTGTAGTGATATTGCCCACGTCATAACATCATATGTATAGTAGAGATTCCATCATCAACATTTACTAACTACTTTTATTGCAGTAATTAAAACAACTTGAGAGTAGGTGGAGTGGACCTGTGATTGTATTAATGCTGATTTTTGAACAGAAATGTTTGACCTTTAGGCGAATCGAAAACGTTAGAAACTTGACCACTGAAGCAGAGAATTTATTGCTGAGCAACCTGACATAAATAATAGGGTTGATGGGAGCGTCAGAGTTTATGCTGGATCAGAAATCTATACTGCAACTACATACTCTTGCGGAAAAAAGTATGTTTTGAACTCCGAGAGTAGGTTTGGATGTAGCAAAGCATTTCGGAGTACCCGACTCAATCAAATCCCTACGCTGGAGATATTTGTTATTTTCTCAAAATCTGTTCAATTTGCACTCTCATAAGTTTCCGCTTAAGAGGAGCGAATTTCGATGCAGGTAAACCTTTTACCGACGAAAGTACTGAGCGATATGCACAAGTGTTATGAAAAGTTAAATCATTAGCGATTTACACTGGAAATGGCAATGGAATGCGAATTTTTTATAATCCAAACAATGGCAGTTTGCATCCACATTCAACAGTCAAGGAAATTATGTGTGCTATTGTGTTGCCTGATTAGCTGATTGCTGGGCGAAATCTAAGAAAAAAAGCTAACGGCTGAACAACCATATCAATATCAAAACAAGAAATGCGAAGCAAAATATTTTTGGCCGATGTTCTTTCAACTTGATGCAGAAGATAGTAAGAAATTTTGGGCTTTCGTCAACGTTAAATGACAGTAGAGTTAATTGTGGGGTGTGATTCCTTCACAGAAGTGATGGTGAGATGGTGCTTTCCAGAGCATACTTTTTGCTTTGGGTAGCTATAGTGTAAGTGCGTAAAAAGTGTGCATGTGCAGTTTTTCATACTTAACGTCTTCCACACTTGGAAAATGTTTGTAGCGAACAGGGGTATACATTACGAGGCACTCTATCCCGGACACCCATGCTATTAGTGGTGGTCGAGATGAATACAAGGTGTAGTGTAAGGCAGAGAGTGTGTTTTCCCACACGAATGTATATATTTGCTGTTTGGTTTGTGCAAGCATGCAACAGCGCAATCCGTTACTCATTCGAAGGGGATCAAGTATACAGTTAAAGAAGGGGGAGAGAAGGGTTCGGTTTCTTGTGTGATGTGTATGTGGGGTAGAGTGTGTGTGCGCTCCGTAATTCTCTTTGTGTGTACTATAGGAGGGGTAGAGCCCCCCTTTGGGGTGTACGGTGTGTGTGGGGGGAGTGTGGTATGATATGCGTGTTGTCTCTGGTGTGTGTTTGGGAGAGGGGGCGGGGGAGTGCGTGTGCACGTGTGTCTGTGTATGGTCTGTGTGGGGTGTGGTGTGCGGTATGTTTCAGTCTGTGTGTGGTGTAAACTGGAGGGTGCTGTGTGATATCCACAACAACGACTGTATGTAGGCCAAAGCAGCGCGTCAAGAAGGGCGTTAGCTCCTTTGCGAGGGGTTACAAGGGGCGGGGCCTCCCTGTGCCTAGCATAAGTACTGAAATAAAGTCCAGATAGACAGTAGAGGTTCGTATCCTCAGCTCTGCCCATATTGCTTATAGTTTCGTGTCCTCTCTTCTTTCTGTGTGCTGTATGTGTTCTTTGTTTTTCTCTGTCCTGGCGTAGTATTTACCTCTTTATCTACATACCTTGAGATATTATTCCCTTAGGGGAATGTACAAGGTGTATATGGCATATCACGGAGCAGTCGGTTACGCATTGGAGGGAGGGTGAGTATACAGGTGAAAAAAGGGCGCTTCGATTTCATTTGGAGCGTTTGTGGTGTGTGGTGCGGGAGAGGGAGGTGAGCATGTCCGTGAGTCTACATGTCTGTGGGGCCTCCTGTGTGGTCTGCTTCAGTTTGGCATGTGGAAGTGAGAGAGTGTGCTATGTGTCGTGCGTGTGGCATCGTGTGTGGTCTGTTTCATTTTGTGTGGTATAGATTCCGCTCGGCATTGTGTTTGGGAGGGTATGATGTGTGGCTTGTATGGGGGAGGGGAAGGGGAGTGTGTGCGTGTGTGTATGTGTGTTGTGTGTGGGGGGTGGGTTTTGGTATGTGGTGCGTGGGGTGTGTCGTGTGTGTGGAGTGTGTGTGGTTGGTAATGTGGTGTGTAGTGCGGTGTGGTGTGCATAAGGCGTGTGTAGTGTGTGTGCGATGTATGTGTGATGCTTGTGGTGTGGGTGTATTGCTGGCGTGTACACTACCACTTGCCTAAGTATTGCTGAAGTGTACATTGCTATTTTGCGTGAGTGTCTTCTTTGTAACTTACTGTGTAAACGTTAAAATCAACTGTTCTACTTCACGGTTTTCTACGAAATAGAAAATAGGCTTCCTCACTACTTTTGTTTTTTGTAAACATACTGGCCCATGACACCGCCTCCTCGCATGTAGTCTTCGTTTCAAATTCTGCTGACCTCATTACCCACTAGATGCCTGATTTAGGTAGTTATGTTCGCAGACGTTGGGTTAGTGAGAGTGGTCAGATTTCAGCAGAGTGTCTGTAAGGCAATGAATGTAAGCGAGAGTGTTAATGTGACTTTAGCCATCAAGTTCCTCAGCTCATTCATCATCTGTTTCATTTTCGTACTCCGATTCTCCAGGATCGTTCAGCACTCATTTGAAGCCTAAAACAAATGCGATTTTGCGGCCTGTAAGTTGCATCGTGACAAACTCTCTGCGGCTGGCAATAAGCAAACCAAAAAGCATGTTTATTCATCATTTGCTCTCAAAACTGTTGCATTCCTGTCCGCATTACATTACCTCATCCTTCGGCAATTTCCAGCTCTCATACTTCACCTCGCATATTACATGTTAATTGCAATTACGAGCACCTGTTGTACCCTGATTGCATATTCAGCAGTTGTTAACTGTCGCAGGTGAAATGAAATATCTCAGGTGATGATTACAGAGAATTGTATCGTGTAGTGCATTTCGTAAGTTGCTTTCCTCAGCAGTAAGCCGCTGTTGATGTATATCGAAGTGAGTCTCTTTTAATGTATGCCCTTGGTGTTCGTATCTTGATTGGTTCTGCTTCTCACACACTTTACTAGCAATAACATAATCACATAGCCGCATCCGTTTCTGCTTCGTCATACACCACATAGATTCCATAAAATTATTTATATTTCATTTTTGTTGCTTTTTTTTTGAAGCCGATTTACCCCTTAACACTCTTGAGGGGACGTTTACTTGCTTACTCAACTTTTTCTCAAATATGTGTGGAGAATGGCTCTTGATACTACCATTTTCTATCAGTCGCCGGTTGAAAATAACCTATGAACACGTTTCATGACGGTGATCCGATGCATTCACATGGATACCTGACGAAAGCAGCACGTCCATTCTTTAGAAATTCGAACTCTTTTTTTTTTTCAATAAGTATTTCAGTGAGCATTTACAAAAGAGAAGAGTTCATAGGTGATAATTTCGGGCAATGAATATGCTATGAACTGAGTGCTCGTTTTGCCTAATTCGATTTGAGTATAGTATTTGAGGTGGTTACCGAGTTGCATATCATCGAATTTACCTGAAATGATATTGTGGTTATTACTGTACTCATTTTAAACACTAAACACTCATAACAATGATGAACGCTTTGATGGGCACGAAAGAATTCAAAATGAAAAAGTGAAAATCGAAGCACTTCGCAGAAAATTTCGATGCAACTATGCATCCAATCATTGTTAAATTGGTATCTAGTTTAATGAAAAAGAAAAAAAAAAAGAAAGGTGGAACATAATGCAGCAAATTTGCACATTTGTTCGCACATTTCAATTGTGAATCTTTGGCTGCCGCTATAAAAGGATGTATGCGCGGCTAACGGATACCAAATGTGTAACAGGTGAAAATGTATTGCTTCATGAGCTTCGAAATGAGACACTGAAGTTCGTGTTTGCGATGCCTTAGCGTAAAGTATCTGTATACACTGTTACGTGGCGGAAACTGGAAAAACTCAGAAAGAAAGATAGCTCTTCGAAAAAAAAAAAACTCGCCAATTTCACTAAATATCCGTGATGATTTCTCATCAGAGCAAATGCTACTTCGCCGGTTTCGGTTTTGATGCCCGAAGAAGTCTCCTACCGCATATTAGTTTCAGTGTGCATTTCTGCGAATAAACTTCAGGCGCTTCTCAACTTCTCGAAGAATAATAGGCAGCCGTATCTCACCTTACTTGTAAGTGCTACATCCAAAGAGCTCGACATGACTAAACTTGGCGACAATTGGGATAGCACGCTTCCTTCTACTTTATCGCCCACTCCAATAACTATTAGCGCATCGCCATCCTTTTGTAATTCTTTTGCATAAGGAATTGCTTCCGTCACGTCATCAACTTCACTGAAAAATACAGTGTATAGAAGCTGCTCACCTCAACTGTTTGCATTTTGAATATGTGGATAGAATAATTCTACAAGCTTTCTATATCAGCCGAATAGCTGTTAGCCATTAGCGCGCCAAAAATCATTCATTTTATATGTTATTGAGTTGTGCAACGTTTACATATGATTTTAAAAATACATCGTAAGTGAGTTAATTTCCGCCAAAAATTGGGCATCTATAACAAAGTTATTCAACTGCGCCTGTACAGGTTCTAATCTGATGCATGAGTGGTACGTTCTGGCTATTTCACAATTACTGATAGCACAAAGCGACGATGTTGTTTATGCAGGTTTATGTTTCCCTATATATGACTGTGTTAGCAGTAGTTTTCAATTCAGCAAACATCAATGCTAGACTCGGAAGATTTGATTGCCATAATTTCCTGGCTTGCATAAATTTTTGCTTCTTTGAGGCTGATACTTTCTATACTGAACCATATTTTCTGTGTTCTGCCATGATTCTATTTAAAGCCTATTTTGAATAATTGAATGCAATCATGACTTAGTTAATTAAAATTTAAGTTCTGTGGACTCTTTTCACATACTAAACCAAAATAACCACGTGCATATTAAAAAGGGTAGCACTAAAATTTAGAGCAATTCTGCGAGTAATTTACAACACTTCCGATTCCAAGAGGAAAACAAACACTTGGGAACAACCTTGACCGCAATTATACAGCGAAAGAACTTTAATGAATATTTACATCGAAAAAAATTACTGCTTCACCCTGAAAGGTTCATAAATTGTAGCACTTTATTCATTGCTAAATCTGCAAATCATTCATTTCTTACTATCAGTGCATGATACCTTGAAAATGTGATCAAAAGTGTGAGTAGCTTTGTTTCCGGTCGCCTTCCTGATAAGCTTTCGTTTAATCGCTTCAGTGAACTGAAATGACAGTAAGCCTTCAGCACCTAAACGTCATATTGTCTTATTTACTCAATACCGAATGCCTATCGAATGAGAATAGTTGAAAAAGAGTTGCTCATGTGTGGTGAATGATCCTCGCCAAAATGCATTCTGATTTGCTGAGCAGATTGTAGTCTTCTCTGTGAAAATATGTACAAAAAAGTATTTCCGTCGAAAGCTGTTAATCTATTACTTTCATAAGATCGAATAACTAAATGTTGATGCTTCGAAATGAGCAAAACTTCTTAAAAAGAAATAAATCGTTCAATTTTTATCGCTTAAAAGTACATTTGCGCAGGTTAATAGCATTGCAAAAATTTTGTACCCTTCAACGTTTAATATTGATTTATAGGTTACACAATTTGCAAGAATTGAACGATGATTCTCCTTAGCTCTATCTAATTAGTTTTGTTTTAGCTTAAAAAATGGTAAAAAAGAAAACGTGAATTGCATAAAGGATTTTCTAGATCATTTTGATTCAACTATGAGAAATTGAAGTGAGCAATTATTTGCGCATGCATCGGGCCATCTGTAATTAGCTCTTTTTCCTCGATGAGATTGATAATTTGAATGTTGATTTATTTTAAAATCTTAATCTTGCGTTAATACTGAGAGAATAAACCCAATTGTAACGATATGGATGTCATTTAAATTGGTAAAAGAGCCATATTTAGTGTGGTTAACGGTTGGGCAATTGTGCACTTATCTGCTATGTTTAAGTTTTCTGGAATTGGGCTCAAAAGTGGCCATATTATCAACTTTGGGAATTTCGTTTCCCTTGATGGATAGACCTTGAAGCGGGATGTATATTCAGTTGAGCAACGATGATAATAGAATCCACAATGTCTTTTTGTGAATAAACTATGAGAATCTACTCTTCACGATAATATTAAAAAATACTAGGCAATGCTTCCTAAGCCTTTGTTCCACATCGCACATCGACGTGCCAACTCGGTAATCACTTCAGAGTTGTTATGATACTCGAAAGCACCAGCGACAATGGATGGCGTATATTGAGCTAACATCAACGCCACTTCCGTATCGTTTAAACCGATCTTCCAACTAGCGATTAATGTTTCTTCGATATATAAACATTCCTCAAAATTGCATAAGTTTTTTAATCTCATCCCTCATCCCATCTGAGATCAATATCGGTTGTTTAATGTGACGTGATTACTTATAAAGCATAGATCGATCAGTTTTCCTACAAGGAATATCTTCGAGCATTTTAGCAATTTAATAAAAGCAAAATTATATATGTGAGTATTTTCATCATAATTTTCTCTATGAATTTCCGACCACATTGTAACCGCCAACTGTGAGTGAAACTTTCAAAAATGCATA
>JAAVTS010003527.1:2870-18568 GCA_022845575.1 Baylisascaris ailuri | reverse complement strand
GGAGAGAGGGGGAAAAGGAACGGAGTGTGGGAGGCTATGGGGACGGAAAACTGTAAGTCATAGTATTTATAGTTGAAAATGACTTAATCTGGTTATAATCTATAAAAGTTTTTGTACAAGGTGGTAACCACCGTAATAAGAAAATTTTATTGCCGAAAAGATTAGAAAGAGAAAAAAATTCTAGTGAATTGTTTTTGTATTTTGTCGGTAAGAATCATGTGTATTTATTGGAAGGTGGTTCTGCTGTCGATGTTTTTCATAGGGATTAATGGAATGTGTGGGCATTCGTTTCGCTAGTTCGATATGGAGACTCGCTTGCTTTATTTTCTGCTGTTCTGATGCTTTGCTGTCGTCGTGTTCTGATTTTGAAGCGCCTAACTCCTTAATGAGCGATTCAGTTGCTGTAATTGGTAGGTGACTTGTTAATCTCTGGTTGAACTCTCATGAGATTGGCTTGATATGGCAGAGAGAATGATGAGCAGAGTGTCCGAATTGGTCGCTTGTTGGTCTGGTGTGCACTTCCTATATTACTTACAATGTTTTGCTTGTTCACTGTTTCTAAATTACAGTGGTAAGGCACTTCGTGAAAACTGGCAAGGAAGCCGATTGAGAGCGAGGATATATTCTTTTGCATGGGAGAGCGTAGCAACTGACATTTTTGCGTCCTTTTCCTTCATACGACGAAATCAACGAACTTCCCAAGATTTATAAGTGTTTCGAAGTGGTGTTTCAAATGGACGAGCTAGAGAGATTTTTCAGCAGTTTTCACATTCGTTTCTCAGCTTTTGAGATAGTTGGATTTGCTTCAATTTGCACCGTTGTTGGGACTTGAACTACGTAGAGGCTCAGTCGATTCATAGTTGTTTTCGTTTTGCTTTGCGAAACAGACAGTATTCAGCAATATTCCTGTTCAAAGAAAGGCTATGTTGGACGGAAAATAGATAATAGAAGTCAGTAACGGCAAAGAAAATTGCGTGTTCATCGATTTTGGATTCGGCTACATACCCTTCTCCTCACAGAAGAGTGGAAGAGTCTATAGCATGCTGGTCTTTCGCATTCGATTTTGTGTGATAAGTATCATGTTGTCTTCCGCAGAATTCATGATTCGGTAGGAGCAGTTGTCTTTACGTGATGGGAGGGAGAATAGATGACAGCACAAGATCGGTATCGTTTTTGTAAGCAAAATATGTCTGTCGACGTCAATGTCAACATCCTTGCACTGGTACTTGGATGTTGTAAATACGAATTTACCGGCACTATTCTAATGTGAAATGACCTATTATCTTTTTTTTTCTACTTCGTCGTAACAATCGTTTCGAATGTGATATTTCATCGGTGCTGCATTTTGCGATTTTCTTTGTTTTCCGGCGTTAATGTGATTGTTTTCTTTCGGTGCATGGAGTAGCTAACTTTCATGTGCAAGGAAAAGGGGGAAGGTGTTTCAAGCACTCTTTCATAAAGAGACAACTTTAACACTGAAGAGGGGTGCTTAGTTGGTTTGGGGATACATATTTAGTATTTCGTTTGACCAAGAAGGCAGTTTCGAATCGCTCGTTATCTTTTATATGATTGTGTTATGTCCATCCCTCTAATCATGGTGTATTTCACTGCATCGTTTTACAACATGTTTGGATACTCCTTAAGGCTGGTGAGGGAAGGAGAAGTTGCGACGCAACGGTACGTGATTGACAATCCACACCTGTCCCACGAGATAGTGAGAATGATGTGAGCTATGCTGCATCTTTGGTGCGCCTTAACACTGGCGATGCAGCAAACGTAACGTGGAGTCGAGTGACTTGGGTTTCGTTGCTCCTTTCCGAAGAAAAATGTGCACCTTGTGACCTTACCATAACGAGCAGAAAGCAAGCAAAAGCTTCCTGAAGAGAGGTGGATTCTGTCGTTTTGTCCGTATTTTAGGCCTCGATTAGGAATTACAAGTCATGATCGTAGTTTATATATACCGCCAATGACTAACTAGAAACAAGAAAACAAATTTGGTTGTGTAGAATGCAAGGAGTGGGAAGTGTGCGGACACAGCCTTGGGGGCAGTGGGCGTGTTGTAGATCATGAGAGTGGAGGTTGACATTTCGACTATGACTGCCGTCTGTTGTACTCGCATTGCGATGACTTCATCTTTCGTTCTTTTCTCTGTTTTATCTTAGTTGAATAATTTGAATATTCCCAGTCTCTTTTAAGAACCGAATCCTTGCGGATACGAAATGGAGTGCATCATTGCGAGGGCAGTAAGGTGACGACAGCGTCCGTTCTTTCATTTATCTCGTTTGTAAAACGCACAGCCGAAGGGTTTATTGAAGTGTGTCTAAAGGCAAACGGTGTGTTGCATACTCCGGGAGAGGTTTCCTGTGTCATTCGTGCTGTTCTTCCGCTGTCGATTTCTGTGTTAGTGCACAGATGCCACTGGAGCGCATCATGCAGCTGGCACACGCTAATTACAGACGAGTGGCGTGACGTGGTTAATGTTTTGAGTGGAGTTGTGAAGTCTTTATTCACAAGGGAAAAAGAAAACTGCAGTGCAACAGTAATAAGGCTATTGAAAGAAGCAGAAGCGCACACCCAGCCAGACAACCGTCCTTGTCTAGATCTGCACCTGATCCTTTTTGGTCCAATTGAGGGGTGTGCCGAAAGTGCTTCCTAAAGTGACAGGGCTCGTGACGGATTTCTTTAATACGGCAGCGAGTGTGTGGGCGGAAGGTGGGCCGCGTCCTATACAGTCAACAATGTCCTGTCCTCCCCTCTTAGTGTGCAAAAGTATTTTCGAGTTAGGAGGTGCATCAATTATTCGGATGGCGACGAGAGCGTGAATTTTATCAACGATGAGTGGAGGTTATTTGACTTGGCCAAGATTAAAGTAGTATGTGCAAAGATAAATTTGAGACGAGCATTAGAAGGCGAGCGTGAGAATACGGTTATTAACGGCTTTCGCTTAACAAGATGTAATGGAGTATTCCGTGCCCTCAGGTCTTCGAAAGGTGATTTCGACAGAGCGTCCTGTTGCTTCCGCTGAAGGCGTTGTACCTTTTTTTTGTCAGGTGAGGCCAACCGAAGTCATCGAGCTCGATGGAAGCTGTACTTTTCTGGATCAGTGCTTGTCATGTTTATTTTGGAGGAAGCATTTGCGGTCCGATCGCCTACATCTTTTCTGTTGGACGTTTTGAAATTTCGGGTTTCAATCAGAAAATTCAATATGTTCGAGATCCGTCCGTAAAATGCGATCGCAGTTGTGTGACCTCGTGCTGAATAAGCATCGGTGGACTCCCACAGAGGTTTTCACCGTGAGGCGACCGCAAGCGCATCAACGAGTTCGAAGCGTTTGTCAGAGCTCATGTTCTTCATCGTGTGGAGCTCATGTTGTACAGTTAGGGACCGAGCCATTCGGATCCTTTGGTTAAAGCTTAAAATCGAATCGAATACTGCCTATCTGTTTACAAGGTTCTGGAACAATTGTTTTTATTTATGGCTTGGATCATCTTTAAGTTTTGTTCGAAAAGGTGGAAAGGGTGGGCGTAAAACAAGTGAAAGTGCGGAGTATTCAGTTCGAAAACATTTTATAGAGTCTGGATTTTGGGAGCCCTTGACGTATTTTCATTTTCATTTTGCCATGCAAATGGGAGGATGTTTTTCTTCCACCAGCTATTTGCATTTTCTCTTAATCTGACAGTTTTGTGCTGTTATGAGTGTGTGTTTTGTTGAATTGCTTCTGCGCCGTTCTCTCTTCCGCTAAGTAATGAACATTCTGTTATTATGGATGAATCAGTGAAATGCCCACTTAGAAACCACCTTTGCTGTGATTAATTTTATTTGCGATCTATCCTAGTCAGAAATACGTTAGGGACTCTAGATCCTTTGANTTGGGGGGGGAGGGGGAACTCCATATCCGAAAACTTTTGGATGGTTTTAAATCTCGTAGCGATTACATATGAACGGATTCAAAAGCAAACACTTTTAGCGACTTCCATGTGGAATGTCATGACAGGAGAAAACATGATTTTTGAAAGGACAGGAAAAATGCGTTTTACAAGGAAAGGTTGCGATGCTTGTACGCACTAATCCGAGAGAATTGAAGGCTATATTAACCAGGTAAAAGGAAATTAAAGGCCTCATCGTAGCAGTAAGACTACATTTTCAACAAACGCATTTTTCACTTTGGCGATATTACGCTACTGGGTGGAGCAGGAAAGAAGTATGTAAATGTACGTCGAGTGATCCAGAAGGTTATAGTGTGGTCATTCTTTGGCAGGCAGATTGCCCTTGAAAGGATGATTTACGACAAAACGTGAGACTTCGACAGACTTTGAAACCTTTCTTTTCACTCTTCCACTGTTCGCTTCCGAATTCAGCACTCTTCGCTCGCTCACGCTTTTTTTATCTCACATTTTTGCTTTCTAATTAGAGTAGATCTAACTATCAGAGATTGCTTTCAACGCCAATACAGATGCCAGAGTTGTGACCTACGTGCTTACTGTTCCCCTCCCCAAAGTTTTTATGCTTTGAACAGGGCGTCTTTCGCAGTCGATTTAACCGACGTTCTTATTTGTGTGCTGGTGGGAAAAGAACTCAGGTTACTTGGACTGGATAAATAGGCTAACATAGCCATTTTTAAAACAAAACTTATCTCATATAAGGTTCTTAACTCAACATGCCACCAAATTCTGAAAGTCCAAACATCCTGTCCACCTCCATGTGGAGAATTCAGGCTATTTTCTCATATGCTGCTTTCACTGAAAGAATAATACGCGTATGATGCGCGACAAAGGGAAAACGCGGCTGAGACCTTGTTAAAAAGATAGGCGAGATGGAAATCTCTTAGCTGAGTACGTTTCGCCCACGGCCGCAGACTCAACCTGTACCGATTCTTCCTCCAGTGAGCTGGAGTAAACGACCACGAGAGCCCTGCCTAAGGGTTTGTCCTATCGCCTTGAATCTGACTTGATGTTGCATGCTCTCAAAATGGGTTCTGAGCAGCAAAGAAAGGGGGCGCACCCCTTCTTTCCTATCAAAAAGATACTTGGTAGTCCGCTCGTGAAAATAGCACAGGATGCGGGATTTTACCTTAAAGCATTTGGTTACCTATTGCAGATAATTTTTTTTCTCTGAAACGTCACGATTCCTTTGGTCATCTGTTTGTTTAGTTTTTGCAATTAGCTTATGTGTAAGTGCAGTGATGCTTCACTTTGATAATAGATCGGCCAGTTGGGTGCAGGGAAACGAAAGTAGGCAGGTTTCGACCTTCATCTCAGGGTTTTCACCAACACCAATTGCTCCTCAACAAAGCTCGACTCCTGCGCTCCGCGGGCCGAGAATTCTTCCCCTGCATCACATTACGTTATAATGCGCATGACGTCATCTCATTTTCCAACTTTTATGCTGTCAGGGATGAATGCCAGACAGATATGAAATACTAGACAGACAAACAAACATACAGATACCCAGACGCAGGAACAACATAATATGTGTGTTTTTGCAAAAAAAGAAAAAAATTTAAGAAGACGCAAAAAAACAAAAAAAAAAAAAAAACAGAACGAATGCTGCCAAGCGTCACTTATGTTATGTCCTCTGCTGTGCAAAGCTTTTTAGTGAGCACGAAAGGATATGACAGGGTTTTCTCATTGTGTCGTTTCATATTGTAAATGTTTCATAGAGAAAGTAGATCCGAACCGTGGGATGTTCATTATAAAACCCTCTTTCCTCATTCCCTTCATTTCTCACCTTACATCCTTCTACTTTCTTCCTATCTTCCGAACCCAACCTCATTCCATTCTTCTCCGACTTTTCTCATGCGATGACGCATAATGAGCAATTTCTGACACTATATTCCTCCAAATATAGTACCATTCTTCCTCATCCGACGCCTTCTATCGCCAAATGCCTAAATATACTCTTTATTAGAAGCTTCACAAAACAAATTCACTCTAAAATAAATGCGAACTGATATACCACTATGGTGATAAGACGGAATTAAGCAGCACATGAAGAACCAAAATTTCCGAGTGTATTTCACTCCTCGAAGGTCATGGATATAATGAGCTGCCTTCTGAAGCCACTTCTCCTGTTTCCTCCGCTTCTTCTTCGTCCTCCTTCTCTTCATTTCCAATCAAAATTCTATAGGTCTGCGCCTTTATTAGACCACATCACATACAGCACCTATCGTAAATGATTAAACATTCACATTTTATTGTGATCAAATCAAACGTAATGGTACTGTATTGAGATTCGGCCAAACATGCTAATAATACGAGGCGTTATTTACATTCATGGATTCTTTATATTATAGTACAGTGATCTGAAGCAATTATGACGTCATTTTCATCTTCAATAGGCAATACTAATATCTTTCAAATGAATATATTTATGCTTTTATTGCAGAAAAACGATTGTCTTTAGTGCAGAGTGGATTTATTGATTGGATTGTTTTCAGTGAGAAGAAAACATATTCAATACGCATTAATAACATTTTAACAACAGCACTAACCCAGTGCCCATTACATTTATTCACAATTTACACAGCACATTCAGTTGTTTGCAAATTGAAGACTTTCTACTGCTCATGCTACAACTGCAGAGGTGAGATATGAAACAAGGGTTTTATTCTTTAATCATTTTAGTTGATTTGAAGACTTCCCCCCTTCTTCTGCCGAGTTCATCTCTTTCCTGAAAACTTCGAACAACGAAAAATTCGACTACGATTGCTGGATTTATATCGTGCTTGGTGAATAGACGAAACGTGTGGTCTTCGATTTTTCGATAATTGTCAATTGAGATTCATTCATCTCATTAACATCAGCACTCATAGTTTATTCGAATTATTGTGTACGATCACTCTATTCGTGTCAATTCCTCAATGTCTGACTTGATGAAGCAATTAGAATTCGGTAAACGATTACAAAATGTGAATCAAAGAAAACGTAGCATTGCATTAAAGGTCGGGAAGTCAGGAGAAGGTCTTTAAAGTTTGTTCACATAGATGTAATAAAAAGTGCAGAATTAAGCATATTTAGCAAAATCATAAGCTCTCTGCCAAATTTCCGCTTTTTTTTTTTTTTGCGGGACAACTCATTCAGACTTGTGAGCTTGGTTTCGATAATTAGCACACACTCAAGTAAATGTGGTCTCAGCCTGTCTCTCTTGCTTTTTTTTCTTTCCCTTTCTATCTTTCTATCTGTCTGTCTATTAATCTATCTATCTATCTATCTATCTATCTGTCTATCTATCTATCTATCTATCTATCCATTTACCTTTCTGCATCCCACTTTCTAGCACTTTTTCTAGCGTGGAATATGTGGCATTTCGAGGACTTTATGGAAGAACCTCCTCCTCTGAATATTTCCTACGCATAAAATTTGTTACTTATTTGTATATAGGATTTTAGAGCGTTGTGTATCTTATTACATGTTTAAGTCACCTTCCTCAGACAAAGAGCGCTTTATACGTTGCTGTTGATGCATTATCTAATAAACAAAGAGTACCATCGCTTTGTCGGTTTTTGAAATATGCACTCTGCGAGTCAGTTCGTTAAACACCCCATACTGACCTCTTCCATCCTCCTCACCTCGGCTGTCGACTTCCTCAACGGATGCCGCCTCGAGCAGAAGAAGGAATTGTCCGAAAAGGTTGTGAATGTAAAGCCGAATTGGTTCCCCTTCTTCCTTCACTTCAGTTTCATTTTGCTGTTTTGATAGCTGAGCTGTAGAGTGTGTTCCACAAAACGCTATGGGCAGGTAAGGTTCCTTAAATGTAGGTTGAATTGGTAAAGAGTCCGCGCATGAAACAAGTTTCCAGGTGCAAACCAGCTCACAATTGTCTCCACTTTAATCCTTCAAGGAAATTAAGATCGGCGTAATATGCAAATGTTCGATATTTGCCTTGAAGGTTATTTGATAATGTGCATGGAGAGTGGGACAAAAGTAAAGCAGAGGGAGTCGTTGCAGAATTTGCGAACGCTCGAACTGAGGCAACAGTTGTCCCATTAAACATTACCCCTTTATGGACGAAACGGCATATGCAGAGCAATGTTTGCGTGCTACGTTCTCGTAAACTTGGTTTCGCATACGCCACTATTTTAATGTGATGTGATGAAAGAAGTTACCAAGAACTCATTTGTCGGGGAGCAGGATTTGTTACGTTTCAGGATGGCACGATAGGTTAATGGCCAGTCAAAGGGCTTGCAGAGCTTTCTTGGTTATCCTCGTTTGCCGAAGTACCAAGGTAATCGAAACATGTAGATATTCTTAAAAACTTATACCGGAAGGATTAGAGCTGAATGACCTTCCTTTAAAGTGCTATTTCTTCCTGCTGCATAAGAACGTAGGTCTGCGCGTTTTCAGTTGCAACGAGGTGCCCAATTTTCCTTTGTTTGGAAAAACGCTACATTTAATTTAACCAGTTTCGTACTCTTCAAGAATAATCAACGACAGAAGTGCGAGGTCACGTTTTGTAGCTGAGTTTTCACTTACTGTGGAAGCCTACTCGATCTGCTGGCGTCATGGTTGACCTCACCGGCGCAGTTATTTCTGTTCGATCGCAGAAAAGATTTTGAGTGCCCAATGCCTGATTAGATGAAGTCTAGAAAACAAAGTGAAGCTTCTGAAACAGGAATCATGATGCGATTATCTCATAAGTCGCTTCACGCTACGAATGTTCACTTTTTGAACGAAGACTCCAACGTTATAATTTTATTTAATGTTTTGTTCATTGTCAGGAGAGGTTCCTGAGCTGTTCGGTTTCCAATGGGAAACGGGAAGTATGTATGGTGCAGCTCCATAGATGCGGAGATGAATGGCAAGGTTTTACAGGGATGGTTAAGTTAAAGCATGAGCTGCTCGAATCGAGAGCTACTACTCTGGTCGCATTAAGGAAAACGCAGCACAACATGAAGTAGTAATGGCAGCATTACCGTCGAAAAACCATTTCGGAGNNNTCAATCACTACAATGCAATCAATACGCTTAATCGTGATGAAATTCATTCATTTCTAGAGCGTTATTGCTATTCACGATGCATTTAATTATCACTTACAGCTCCATTTAAGTTTATTACCGCCTTTAATTAGTCGCCAATTTCTATCTTCCTCAGAATAGTTTTGAACTGTAGTGCATTATGTGTTTTGGATGTTCCATTAAGTAATTACACAAATTTTTTTCTTCATTTTAAACTTTTGAAGAACCTTTCAACTTTTTATCACTTTGCGTAGACATTTATCCAATACAACTTATGAGCAATTTTTTATGTCAATTTTAAATTTGTATTACTGCAATATCCATCAAAAAACACTTTACACTTTTGTGAAATTCCTAAAGTAATTTCTCTGTCATCACTAATTTTGCTTAACAGAATAATCGCTAAAAAACAACAATGTTGCGCTGGGCACTGGTTACGAGTTGACCTTCAAGTTTTATAAAATCATTCCTCTTAGCAAGTACCTCTTTTCAACGTCATCGTCTCATGTAGCGGATAAGTGCGTATCTCCGTTGTGATAAACTTTATGCGATATATAATTCAGCCACTGCATTTTTATCACCGTTCAAAAGCATACAGTGGTGGAATTTGAATGTTACAATATGGCGGCAGATGTTAATTCTCCTATAAATTGATCTTCGATCAGATAAACTGCTCGACAATTGATTATTGAATGTGAATTTTACCTATTCCTTTACAAATTAGACGTTGCTGAATGACTTGAAAAAGTTGTGTGATTTTTGCGAGTTTCCAAACCATAATATGACTTCCGTTCTGAGCGAAGAGAAAACTGNGTTCTAAGCGAAGAGAAAACTAGAAAAATGCAGAATGCATTTTTAAAATGCACATTCGACAAAAAAATGCGATTAACATTCCATCTGAAATGATGCACGAAATTGCACTTTCAAATAACATTTGACACAATGTTTCACCTGTTGAGTGAGTAAGCAAATCCATTTGCCACCGGAGAATTTATTACTTTCAAAAAAAATTTTTACATAAGAAGTGATACAACTGAAATCAGTGAAGCGAATTAATCTCTTCGGAATAATGTTTCGGCTTCTTGGTGGTCCCTTCACATTTTTGGTGTTTGAACGGTGAGCATTCCATCCTTGGTCAATTCACTCGTCACCATCTCTGGCTTTGTATTCTTCGGCAATTGAAGCCGCCGCACAAAGTGTCTCTCAATCTAAAATTGCGCAACGATTCTCTTGCAGTGAGCATATAAATTGATTCCCTCAGAAGGAATAACGAATTTAAAAGCTCTTTTCGAATACTTTTTTCAAGGTGACAGGACGACGGTATTTATTTGGACAGTAGTTGCCTTCCTTGAACCGAGTGCTACAATTTCACTATTAAATTCTGTGAAGTAATTTTGACAAAATAAATGATAAATGAATTGTGCGAGTGTTCATCCGCTAATCTCAGTTCATGCGAATACTCCTTTATAGTCTTGTTTCCCGAATTTAACGTTCATCTCAACTAATGCAGTTTTAGACGATAGAGTTCTCATTACTCAAATGTGCATCCAATAGCATTAGTTCATCTTGAAAAACCAAGCCTAATTAATCGACTGAAGAGTTTGAAAAAAAAACCTCCATTCGAATCAAATTATCCCCTTCCAAAACCTATTATTGACCTTATTTTAGCAAAGAGACAGTGATATGAGCTATTTTATTCAACAGCTGTGGTGATATAACTTAAATTAATAAATTGATGGTCTCTTTTTTAGTGCAAAGCCTTTCGCTTTTATTCATGAAAAAACGAAACGGGGTGCAGTTACGGCTTATCGCTTGTTGGCCAACCACAGTTCAAACTCTTTGACCTTGATGTGAGAAACGATCGTGAACTCTAATTTCCGTGCATAACTCAAAAATTCTGAGAAATTACCCTGAAAGTTGTATTCCGACTGCATCGAAGTTATGTTGGATAAGTTGTTGAAAGGTTATCTGTATTATTTTGGCTGTTTTATGCACTCCGCAATATACAGCCGATGTGAGTTCGTTCCAGCCGACCAAAGTGGGCAGCTTGCAATTTTGAGTGAAGTATTTTTCCCGTGAGAGGAAACATGTCGAAGGAAGATTCTAGTAATTATTATGCAAATGTTCGGTAATGGAACGACAGAAAGTAGAATTCTAAAATTAAGAGTGGCAATATATACCTGTCCATATATGTCATTTTTGATTTCATGCTTCCCTTCGATAACAAGCACACCATCGTCAATGTTCACTTTGAGCTCATCGGGTGCAAAGTGTGAAACATCAAGCGTTATTGAGAAACTCTCATCGTTATCAACTATCTGGAAACGTCTACTTCTTTATTCTCCTCCAGTAGCGAAAAGATGATCATAAACAACTTTATACACCGTTGCTGTCTGCAATTGAAGCAAGTAAACCAAACGCTAAGCTCACAGGATGTACAATTCTGAAATGAATAAGGGAATTGAATGGCTGCTCACATCACGAAATATTGGGACACCATTTATGTTTGCTGTGAGAACATTTTTGCCATCATAATAGCATGGAATTCGCGTTGTCAACACATTGACGACTTTGCCAAAGAGTTTTTACGAGTATGTTTCAGTTCAAATTTTTTAGGTATAAAAGTTTCACTTAAAGAGTATGAGAAGTGATACTGAACACGTAGTCATTTGATATCTCATGATTATAGGTTTTCTGCTTAAAGAAAGTGTCACTTCCATCAACTGTCATTCTGAGACCGACATAACCGATGTCTTCATTGAACCTCGTGACGTCTTATGATGCCTATATCTCAAATTCATTGCAAGGGAACCACTTCTGAAAACAATTCAAGTTATTAATGGCTAATGACTCACATCTCCGATCCTTCAGCGAATTTCTGCGAATTCTATAGCGTTTGTTCAGTCCGGTATGGGCTCATCAAGTGGCAATCCAAATCCAAATCTCTGAAGTCGTCGAAGAAGCTATTCGGAAGTGCAATTGGTGAGAAAGGTGGAAAACGACGTGTCATCGCTTCGTCAACCAACGCTCACTGTTTCTGAAATGTCGAAGACCTAAAATACCCGCTGACGCTGCACGAAATCAATAAAAACACTCGTGAACATACGGTGCATCCGTAAGGTCGAAGGCGGTCAGCATTCTATACGATTGAAAGTAACACTATCACGTACATAATAACCGGTTATCACCCTCTGGTGCTCACAACTCGAGCTGCTACAGGCAACGAGGGCGAAGAGGTTACTTCGACAACCTTGGTATTAGGGTGCACTGCGAGAAGGAAAGTAAAACTATTTGTCATAATGAGCTGCAAATCAAAATCTTACACTGACGGATTTCCAAGACGCTACGGATCTTAGTAACAAGCAATCAACCGACTTTAGAAGTTTTGGGATTTGTGAGGATAGATTTCACATTTGTTTGATAACAGATGAGTAACAAATGACAAGCAAACATTTTTTTCGTATTTGTAATGAAACCCTCAAAGCAGCATATTATGCAATAAGGCATAAGTTTGCATAAGCTAGATTTGTGCTTCTGTCCTCTCCCTTCTACACCACCGGAGTATATATTGCCCGGATTGATTTGTTTCGGGAGGTCTTTCAAGTGCTTGGTGTTGTATTTGAGGTGCTTAATTGAGAGAGTGAATGCGAAGAACATGTTTATGACAGAATGCGTAAACGATTCCCGAAGATGCATATGAAATAGCATATGAAACATGCTATCTCTCATAATGCAAATATATGCGTCTTAGAAGATGGAGTTAGGGCGTATTATCAGCTCATATGCTCATATCTAAAGACAGAATAATCCTCTACGATGCTGCAGAACCAATTTTTTTCATTCTTAGTCCGTTGCTTTCTCGCAAGAAGGATAGCTCACGCTTCTTATTAAGAGAACAGCGGAAACATTTTACACTTCCGTCAATTTTTGGTTAAATTCAGACCATACTCGCTCGGAAGGGAACATTTTATATGCTGTATCTCAAAAAATACAATTTAAACAGTACATCAGTCACTTGCACTCAGTGAGCGTTTTCGAATTAAAAATTTTTCGTCATTTAGGGAAATTGGTTTAACTCTACAAAAAACTGCTTGTTTGTGATGCGAAGTGATTTTTTCTGCTTTTAGTTTTGAACATATTCATCTATCATTTGCTTATTCTAAATATCATTTAAATATTAGGAGAGTAAAAAACTCAATGATTGGCGACAGTCTTTGCCTAAGAAACTGGTTCTTTGTGTACTCATATCAATCAATTTTCCATACTAATAGAAACAATTTCAACACGTTCTCGAGAGAAAATAACAATTTCCTAATGAAAATATTTGTGCGATAGCGTTAGGTTGTCATTTCTCGAGCAATGTTTAACAATAAATTTCTAGGAAAACAGGCCAAAATTTGCTTTTGAATTTTTTTTTTAATATACTCCACTGGCTACAACCATATGATGACTAATGAAAGCACTCTCCTCAGAGAAGTGCGAAACATAGACCAACACTCGCCAACGGAATGCGCCGACTGTCACGAATGACTCGTTCGCCCCATAGTTAATTGCTTTTTCCAAAGAAAATTCCTTCATATGTCTCACAAAAGGTTCGAATTTTCCACGCAGTAGCCCTCACTGATAAATAGTAAGACCTAAAAAAACCGAATATTCTCCTAAGCAGTTTCGTGTCTGAAATTCACATTTCGAGCTTACACAGAAAGGCATGTGCAAAAGAGAGATGCCCTCTAAAAGTGCAAAAGTTGATGCTTAAATTTTGTTCGCCATGAGGTATATCGAGTCATATCACGTCGGAGAAGCCCATCAGGTAGCAACAGCAAATTTTGAACTTTGTCAAAATATATGCTGAAATAGCTCAAAAGTTAACACACAAAGAGCAGCAATTTAACATATGGCACTCCTCGCAATCGCTACTGGTTTTAGCAAGAAAATCTCCATAAAATATGCTTCTTCGTTGAATTTGAAGTCTCTAAAAGAGAGAAATCGGCGTGGAAAACGTGCATTCACTTAGACAAGAAGCGTGCAAATCCGCAACAACTATTGCAAACTGCAAAGTTTCTTCATCATCGTCGCTTGTCAGTCACTCAGCGAATGCTCCGCAAGTACCATTTCTCTTCCTTCAAAAAAGTAAGACAACTGAAAACCTCAATATGTAGTTTTTTCCAGTGCAAGTTGCTATATCTACATGCGGAGAATCTAGATAATCATTTCAGAGCATCTTACAGGAAAATGTACCATCTTATGCAGCACTGGGAAGAGATAAAGGAAGAAGAGGAAAATGATTGGACTCTGTGAGTTGATCCCCCAAAAGTTACTATTATTTGATCGCTCCCCCGATGAATGTGTGCAACGTGAGTAAAAACATGGTACAGGAAAATACAATAAGAATAGACCTCAAAAATAGCAGAAAAAAAATCATATAAGTCACTATTAGCAAGCGATTGCGTTGAACACAAACCGAGCCTTTGAAAATATGCGAATTCCAAATTATTTACCTTGGCAAGAAATTTGACTAATCTATATTAAGTTGATGATTTCCGTTTGAATTGAAAAAGCAATAAAGATTTTACTGATGTGTGCATTTTATTACAGATAGTTGAAAAGCATCTATGAATAGCTATGGTGATTAAGCCTTCGACTTAAAGCCGCCCAATTTAGTGCAAGTTCAGAGACAACGCCGATATCAAAATTTGAGATCAAAATGAAACAAAATGCTCGAAAAAGGTCTTTTCATCCGGAAGATATGCTTCACACACTTAACTCGTTCAGGAGTAAAATTGAAGCTGGAGTTGCAGGAAGCTTGGGATGCGGAATCAACATTTTGAAGTTAAAAATCTCCAGAAGAAAGGTTACGCGCGTGGCCTTGCAAAACAGAGTAACACACAGGTCTATGAGCCATTCGCCTATAAGTAGCCAAAGAAAGACGTTAGCCTCGATCGCCCTCTACATAAGTACTTCGTTATAACCCGCTCAGATATCCTTTCAAATTCCAGTCCTGTTCTCAAAGCTGAAGTCGAGAAATTTGGTCAGGCAGATAAACCAAGAAACCTCAAGGGTGAGAGCTAGCAGTGGCTGCCTGGACAGGTTTGCGCGCCATCACGAGATTTCTCAAGTGTTACTGATAGTAGAAATTTGGTTTGCAGGGAGCACTACCACCAGGGAACACTTTCATGATCTAGAAAAGTCTCTTAGAAGCCGATCAAAAAGTTCACAACTTTGCAGATGCGACGAAATGAGCCTCTTCTATTCTACATGTTGATCCCTGATCCTTTAGCCAATAGCAAGGATAGTACCCATCCATTTAAGGCGTTCAGATAGCACAGAGATCCTATGAAGTTATTATCAAGTGTAAACAACACTAGGATACGTAAGTTCAAACCAAATTGGCAAATCTCGTTCACATCACTGCTTCCATCATGGTAACATGAATTCATTGCTGTTAGATTATACACACAGAAGAACGGTTGGATAAATTTTTTGAGGAGTGCATTCACAAGACTTCCGCAAACTTGCGTAATTAAAAGATAACACCCAAAAATTTTCTTTAGCTTCTCGTCTGTCCTGAGTGCCTTCTAGCTGGCAACCTAAGGAGCAATGAAGGAATGCTCGAGCTCACTGTCGTAACAGGATCCAATCGTAGGATCCAAACCTAAAACCGCAAACCGTTTCCGCGTTCAGTTTGAATTATTTGAGGAAATTAATTTGCGGAATCGTAGTGCGCATGAGGCCTATATATAAAAAA
>JAAVTS010003525.1:0-18575 GCA_022845575.1 Baylisascaris ailuri | reverse complement strand
GTGTGGCCATAAAGCTTGTCATGCTTTCGTTTATTTGCAAGTGAGCAACGAATCAATGGCCGTTTAGGTCCATTTCAGCAACTCTTTGGTTATTCGAGGAAAATTCAACAGAATCAAGCATACTGTAGTCAATATATAAGCATAATCAGGCATAATTACTTTGTTTTGGATGCAGGTCTCAGTTATGATGTACGATGGCTTTAATTGCGGCACACTGCAAAAGTCATCCCACAAAAATGTGATTTTATTAGTTGCAAACGAAAAATCGTTTCAGAATTCGGTAGTTTTCCGCACCACCTAATTAAGAACTTTTTTCTGTCTATATATGCGAATGAAAAAAAAAAGAGTACATTCGTTAGGGACGCCGCTAAGGAAATCATCAATCCTATCTATCGAGATCTGTCCAAAGCTACATTCGTAAACGTGACTTAGGATTGAAAAGGTTGTTATGTCTTATATTAGTGCTATAATTTGCATACTCACCTTACCCGGAACTCGTAAGCGCTTTAATATTGCGACGAAACCATATAATACATAGCAATTACTACCGCGAAAACACAAGAGGAAATGCGGTACTTCAAAGCCCCTAGAGAGCGCTTACACTGACGACTTAGCGGACTTCATAAACCTGCACAATTATTTCGAAATCACTAAAAGCAGACCTTGGTGTTACTACAAGAAATAGGCATTACTACTCTGGAGTCCACAACGCTGTATAAAGTTACACATAAGGAATGGACAAAGGAGTGGTCGGTCCCTTGTACTCTAGGATCCTGTTGCCTCATCTTGCGAAAATTTTTTGCGAAAAAAAAAAGTAATTTTGGGGATGGAAAAACGAAAGTAAGATGCTGATTAACTTTATATGCTTCGAACAAATGCGGCGAACGGAACTTTTGATTGATTGAACGGAGACGCTCCTTTCTTTTATATCGATCAATTAAATTGTTTCATGAGGAACATTTTGTGTTCCCATGGCGCAATTTGCCACCAGCTTGACTGGGGCAAATTTTGCTTTTTAACAACTCCGCTGACTGGAGCGACCACTCCTATTATCATTGAAAACAACAAATGGAGAAATGTGCAAGGAAGCTAAAATTTTATGTGCTTTTGTATTTCACACGAATTTCCAGTTGGCTTCTTAGATAGGCAAAAGATAATGAACATACGGAGCAATGTTTCAAATACTTCATAGTTAGCCAGATTGATCAGTCACGCTAATTTTGCATAAGAACTCCGCATTAATTCAAGCGAATTGATGTGAATGAGAATATAGTGGATTATTCATTTATTTTTTACATCTGCGGATATTTTGGAGAGAGAAAAAAATCACACATAAAAAGCCTTGCGAATTTAGCATTGTATATTTACGCATACCTACGAAGCTAAATCTAAAAGCGCATAACAGTGGAAGAACGTTGCATACAGGTAACACTACGCAAGTGGTCAGTTGTGCAGCCCTCATTCTTAGAAAGCTGTAGATCCCTTGCAGAGCAAACCTTGTGTGCAAATTTTGTGACGTAATATATCGCCCGTATATCAATATTGAAAGAAATGCAATATCCCATTTTTTGATGAAGGTTCTTCCAATTAGCTTCATCCTTGATATGTTTACTTATTGTGTTCACGATGTGGCACTACCCAGAAAAGGGGCAGACACGAACAAGAAGATTTAACACAATAAAGTTCAATTCTGGCATAATAAGACACTGGTAAATTTGCAATGCCATGTTAGAAACGCGATCTGAAGTACCATAAAGTTGGTGATCTTCTTGATGATCATACTGACTCCAAGAGCACAGCCAGCGTGAATATCCCAAAATATAGAGAGTATTAGACCACTATCGGATACTTTCCCCAATTTTATTTGTATAGTGGCATGAAGCATCAAATTTAATTACAAACTNCATCGAAAACTGTTTTTTTTTCAATTCTTTTTCATCCCCGCTCATCACAACAAATATTTTGTGACTGCGCCGAAAAAGAAGATTAGCAGCAAGCATTGGCCAAAGCTTAATTTGAAAATAGTTTAGAGCAATCTGAAATTGCTTAAAGTGGAGAGTTCCAGCAATAATAGCGATGTTTTGTATTACCAAATCCGCTAATTCAGATAGCACAAGAGTTGCGCATAGATGAGGGGATTCGTTGATGAAACCACTAATTAGCAATATTTACGTTGAGTACGGAAAATTGTTAAGTAAACGTAAACATAACGTATATTTTCCTATGCAAAAAAGTGCATTTCATTACCTTGAAAGCCCAAGAGAATAAGATTTTTATGTGCAGAAACGATCAGCAAGATGAAATTTCATCGAATTTTCAGCATTGACCAATATTGCGCGTTCATTAAACTGCTATGATTATCAGTCATTTCCTGGTGCAACAACCCTGCCCCCTCCTCACTCCGGCAAACTAAGGCACCCAAAGGTTTACTGAACGAACAGGAATCTACTGCAAAAAGTGCATCATACAAATTGACATATTTAATGGCTATTTTTAAGCTCTTTTTTTGCGTCATCTCTTCAGGCCATTCTTTCCACTATTTCTTTTCCCAATCTATAAATAATTTGACAATTAGATAACCTCTTCATCCCCTGAAGGCCTCGTTATACTGTTTTGTGGCAAATTTGTGATCTTTAACAGAAATGCAAGTATGCGTTTATCGATGTGTTTGTGTGTATATGCCCATCAGGCAGTTTTAACTCTCAGAATGCACAACGCCTATTGTCATGAAATTTTGTGTACATCATCTATGAAGGGAATACCTCTTATCTACTTTCCTTTAATGAATGTGAACTCTTGTTATGACTTATTAGCCTTTCAAAATGTCATAATATTTATAGAAATGTTTTGTTCTGCAAGTGATCTCTTTTAAGCTATCTTTTTTCGAGAAAGCATTTGACTTTGCTCGAAGATGCATATCTCAGCGTTAACTTTTATATTAAATGAGGCAGCCGATTGCTCGATTATAGAGGAGCGCAAATGAAAAACACTTTTCCACTTATTTTAATAGATCTGAACTCGTAAAGTTTTTCATTAAGTTGATGCGAAAACTAGCAACTGCAAGAGCGACCGCATATGGGACCACGATAGAGGAATAATGTTTTTTTTTTCATGGAAAAAGAATTTCAACTTGTTATTGGTTACTGAAAACTTTTGCGAAGAATGTTTTTGAGAAATTTCAATGGATTATAATAGCGATCTCTTTTTTATGACATTAATAGCAATTTTATATAATACAAATGTAGCGTTTCAAATGACGAAAAACAGTATTCGTTTCATATGCAACGGAGTTTCTACCGGTTTCATTTGATTGAAAATATTTTAAATGAAGCATTGAAGTCACAAAATGAAATCACTTCCATTTTCGAATGACATTTATAAGTGAGTAAACCATCAAAATAGCAATATCTATGGAAGCATTGCTGAATGATGCTTTCACAACTCTTCCGTTTGGGCCGGTGTGAAAAGAAAATCTGCGCACTCAAGAAACGGCTTTCAAAGAATCGTTTCACAAAATAGTGATATATTGTTGGAATGTTATGAGTGAATTAATAGATTCGCAATATAATATGTTGTATTTAAAAGTAGAGTATATTTTATTACAGTATAAAGTGAAATTTTCGCCAATCACATACTCTTATCGAAGTGGAATGGACTTGAAGTGACCGTATCACACCAATTTGTTATTCACGTCATTAAAATGATGGAATTTCTGGAATACTGTGATCTTGCTTCTTCATCAAGGACCAATCCATCCTGAAAATATCGTTAGCATAAAGCATCAGTGGTATTTCCGTTAACGTGAGAAACAGAAATGCTGCATTTCATGTGTTCGTTAAGCAACACCGACGTATGAATGTAATGGCAAATGAACCTAATTTATTCAGAAAGGTGAATGATTTCAAATGTACTTATCCACCTTTCTCTTCTAAATCACAACGCCGTGAAAATATCTCTTGACCGATCGCAAAAGGGGAACTCTATTCACAGCTCACGATAGAATCTGCGGTGGCATAGATTCACTGATATACATAAATAACATGCGGCTAACAACTCAGACAATATCAAATTCATTAAAAATCACTTACCTTTTCACGAGTTCCTCGTAAAGTTCGTTGGGCATAATTGTGAGTGTTACTGTTTGTGGTGCTTCACTGAGGCAAGCTTTCACATCTTTGCTCTAAACACAAACATTCTATCAATATGTTAAGGAGATACTGCAAATTACTGACAACACAGCCACTAATGTATCTTGAAATTTCTCCCCCTAAAAAAAACAAAAATTTTCCTTCGTAACTTTGTTTGCTCGTCCTGTTCCCCACTCTTCTCCTCCTTCCACCCTACCTTATCCAATATTCTCTTTTTTCCAGAAAATGTCCAGCAGTGTTTGGTAGCTCTATCATTCAAAGCAAGAGGTTTTTGTGAGCATCTAATCACTGTTTGCTCCACAAATACTTAGTGCTGGTATGCCATATAACTAATGAAGTTAGTGTGGCCACATATGCCATGCTCCTTAACATAAAATGCCTTATCCCGGCAGGAGACCTACTGCACTTATTAACATGCCCAAAAAAATGTTGCAGTTTACAGTACACATGGATGTATTTCTCATTTCTCAGAGAAAAGTTTTTGGCCTGAAATTTTCACTAGAGTTTTTGGTTTGCGAGCCGCCTATCGGCAAGTTGCTAGAAATCGACCTTTATATTGTGAAACCTAAATCTGATCACTGGTACTCGCCTGGAATAGTCCTACTTGAATGAGCCACAAATCATGAGCACTATATAGACTGAGAAAAGTACCAGAAGTGCCGAAAACTTTTCATCCCACAGCACTTTCATTGAAATTCTAGAGCTTCCAACATTTTCGAGCGATTGCTTACCTTCTGATTCCAACTCGTTCTCTACAAAAATACATCAGCGTCCCCTCTAAACGGATGATACAAAGCTCGTTTACGTTGTAGTGACGCTTTTTCGTCTCAAACTTATTAGCACTTCACTACACTCATGAACGAATTCTCGATTTGCAGTCTGACTGATAGTGAGACATAAGAATAAATCAAGCAAACGGGTTTCAGCTAATCTTTCATAAAGCAGTTTTCAAGAGGCTCACTTGCATTAGCGAATGACTGTGGGACCACCCGTCACTGTGTTTTGGAATCGCTCTATGAGGTAACAGAACGGGCCATTTGCTCATGTTTTCCTTCCTTTTGATGTTATATTATTTGATCATATTTTTTTAATGTGTGGCCACAACTTGTGCAAAATCATATATCAAAAAATTACAAGAATATTGTTTTCACACTTTTGCATTTTCTGCATCGGCCGTATGGGTTAAATTTTCAAAATCTAATAGTTATAATGAGAACTGCTTTTGTTTATTGAGGGACCAATTTTGAGGAATTAAATATCAATAAGAACGCACTTCGGTGATTGTTTCAGGTCTCTGCGTAGTAAAAATCTAAGCTGTTTGAGACCGTCTGATGGAAAGTGAGAAAAGATTACTCGACTTACTTTATAAGCCATCACGTTACGGCCGTCAACTTCGAGTATTCGATGATTAGTGAGAAGACCATTACGACTGGCGCTTGAATCTTTGACTATTGCAGTTATGAGGTTCTCCTTGTGAGTGAAACCGAGACTTCCGTTGCTGTCTTTATGAAGTGTTATCGTCCGTTCGAAAGGCCTGTGTAAAAGAGCGCTTTTTTGAAGTCGAATCCACCCATTTATTTTGAGCTATTAATTGTCACGAAAGAAAACAGTTCAAAATGCGCAAAAAAATGGAAGGTCGGCAAAGTAGTTCGTATGCAAATCACAAGAATCCTTGGTAAATGTAATTTCCGTGCAAACTGCACTCCACTTATTTTTGAGTTGAAGAATCGAAAATTAGGTTCGTGAAACAATATGAAGCATCGGAGGCTCGTGCACACTTGCCAAGAACCATGACTGGGCGACTACCGGAGGGGAATATCTAAAAAAAAAAAAAAAAAAAACAAACTAGAATGCTCACATTCTAATGACAGGGGCAAGTAGAGAACTGGGCGAATGTCTAAATTCAGGTCGGTCTTGACAACATTTACAACAAATAAAAATCTCACCTATCGCGTAATGTTACTAATAGATGATCTGGATTCTTAGCGTTCGTCATTAGATCCATCGCCTGAAAGAACGTTCCAAAAAACATTGGGAAGTGATATTTGTGGTCGAAAGAGCAAGGTAAAATTTTTCCTCTGCGGGTCTGGCTATCAAGCTTAATTCACCAAATATGATCGTTTTTCTCACTTCTTCTCTAGAAATTAACTAATTCTACAAACAATTTGATTGTTGAAGTGGCTCGTTTTTGGCATTATCCCAAATGAATTATAGTTTTTTGATTCAAAAATTATTCATTTTGAAGCGAGGAGTGATTTTTATTAAGAAGAAATAAACATACTAATGTTTGTCTTACATAGCATCTCTAATGTCAGATTTTCTCGCATACTAAATCGAAGATGGCGTCAAAGATGGAAACGAAGAAAATATTATGTAAGCATATGATTGTCTGCCGTTGTGCAAATGTCTTAACTAGGTGGTTATTTATAATGCCAAACAAACCTTGTCTGCATTCATCCCCACCATCTCAGAGTCGTTTATTTTGAGGATTTGATCACCGAAACGTATACCGGCAGCAGCTGCCGGAGAGCCATCAGCGACGAACTGTACAAAGATCCCCTGAAATTCTAGCCATTGCTAATTACCGCCGAAGTAATTTTTAAATCCTCTTAATATAGTAGTTTTAAGAGCTGCCCACAACTCTGCAGAGGACTCTTTAATATTCCAGCCGTTCGTTTCAGGGTTTTCAAACTCAGTGAGCATAAATACTAAATTGTTCTGATCGCAGTTGGCATCTGAATAAAATGAAAACTGTATTTGGAGAGGGACGTTAAGTTGGACCATTGTGGCATATTTAGCTGTTGCCAATTTGCTGAAGAAAACATATGTTGAGTAGCTTTAATAGAAAGGTTTAATTTTTTGAAATATACACTAAAAATTATTTATTATTACTGTTTTTTTTTGAGGCAAATTAATGAAAAAATCTCGCCTTGTTAATGGAACGAAATCGCATGCCATATTTGCCATTATTATCCATAGTGAGTACAATCTGTCGTACACCATGCGTTACGTTTGCCCTCATTAATCCTGTACTCTGACTCGTAATAGGCGCTATCATCGCTGTTGTCCTCAATACAATCTGTCCATCACGAATCGTTGATGTTGCACTACTACCAGTTGAAGCTGTCTCCTAGAAGTAAATCTCTAACCAGAAACAATCCTTTTCAACTGCTTACCACAACTCCAATCATCAAAAACTTCCCACCACAATTCGATATCACATTTCTCTTGCTTTCATTGCAAACATATATTTTCCTTCTGGAAACTATGTTTGCTTTCCCACTCTACAATCAGAATTTCGATGAATACGAATGCGACTTTTCAGATTTATTGCGCCTATTATGATTCCTAACCTAGATTTCTCATTCTCCAACATCGTGACAGTTTAAAGAATCGGCTTCATCAATCAATTTCCTTACGACATGTAGTCGGAGACCGGTGGTGACGTCCGAGTGAGGAGCATAGAAGAGATTGAAATGAAGCAAATGGATATTTCAAATGATGGCATTCGTTCCTATTAGCAAATATTTTTAATTCATCATTCTTTAATTTTCGAGCACTCTGAACGTTATATTAAATCAAGAATTTTCAGGGGCTTATAATAATTTTGTGAATAATCCTGTTAATAACCGATGCCTATCACATGATAAGATGATAAGCAGCATATTCCAATACAACAATTTCTTCCCATGATTACTAAAAAGTTGAATACTTTCCCATTTCTTCCCCATGTTTAGTTAGGTTGCCCTTCCGGATTCATAGTAGTCTGTTTTTTCTATTCAACTTCACAACGAATCACGTATCCGGCTTAGCGCTTTCCACTTATATCAATCGCATAATGTCTACTCTTGATTTATTTAATTTTTAGATCATTTGATGTTTTTTTCGAAGGGATATTCATGCAGATGAAAAGTTGAAAATGAAGAAAAATTCACGAAATTACCGATTAGTAAGGATTCATACCTTTCTTCATAGCAGCATGTGTGACGATGATCTTAAAATGACCGTTAAATATTGAAATGATTCTTACTAAATGCAATTGAGTTATGTCTTCAAAAAAACACTACAATTCATATAAGTTACAAAGAGAAGAGTTTCCTCAAAAACAGCTCTTTGTCAGCCAATTAAACCAACGTTAGGATACCTCATAATATATAATTATATTGACATCTTAATTACTTAAAGTTCAATTTGTGAACATCGATCATAAATAAACGAGAGAGGACCGGGAAATGTTGGCAAAGCGGATTGAGCTTAATGCTCAAACTAAATTTTTCAATTCATTTATAGGTTGTTCACGTTCATTTCATCATTAAAATCGTTTTTACACATCATTGATGACGTGCCAACTAGCGAATTTGATTTATTATAACGCAAAACTCTACTCGTGGAATTTTTTTCTCTTATGAATACGTTGTGAACAAATCGCTTAGATCGAAATATGCTATAAATGAATAAACATCTAAATGCGTTCTCGGAAAATATGGCGATCTGAATATTCGAGAGAATACTTCCGGCCAAGAATTGTAAGCATTCGGCACACATACAAATAAGCACACATACAAACCCACAGACACACGCATACGCAGGGATCCACAAAACACATATGCACATACATCAGCTACTATCGTAGCGCTTTATTTTATTAGTAGTATAGAAAAAGTTAAAAAGATTTGGCAAATAAAATGGAAATCAAACCGCTTGTGTAGTGGTAGTGGCAGCATGGGCAGTATTCTTGAAATATGGCGGTAAAGCTGGATAGGTACAAACTGCAAAACTGCGAAGATGTATGAATAGTATTATGGTCTCTTATTATTGATGTAGTATTCACCGATATGCTAGCAATGTCAAAAACTTGGAACCGAAGCAAGACTGCGGCTACATGCTAAAGGGATAGAAAACGAAGCTATTGTTGCTGTTAATGCTCAGAAATATGGGTTTTTTATAAATTATAACTTGGACTGCCTTAGAAACTCAAAAATTCATAAAAATCGCTGCAATTTTTCGAAGCACTGAGCACCCATTCGGAAAGCTGGAGGGAGAGGGGGGAGGGGGTGGACAACTGTTTCTATTCCAAAAAAATTACTTCTTTAGTATCAATTTATCGAAAATATTAGTGCATCACATCACTCGCAAATGAAACAGCTTATAAAAGAAGGTCCTCGATTAATCGCTTCAAATTTATAGGCTTATGAGTATAACTCTTTGTACCGCACGTCAGAAAATAGTTGTCTTTTCTCTGAAATCCTCTCAGCCATCATGGTTGCACCTAATTCTTCCAAAAATTCTGCGACTGGACAAATAAGAGCGAAAGAGCTTGTGTATGATTTGCACGCGAAGATTTTCGCATACAAATGAGAAGTGCAAAAAATAATGCAAAAAAATAAAAATAAAATGCAAAAAATGCAATAATGCAAAAATACCTTCTTTTGCTGCACCGAACTCTCCAATCGATTCGTAAATGGGAGGAGCTGAAATGCTCAGCTACTGAAACCAATTCAACTGGATACTTTGCTATTTTGTATCCAGAATAAATGCAGTTTAGGAGTATGTAATTTCGTGCATGAATATAACACGAAATAACGACTCCTGCGGGCATCGCATTTCTGCACTCTTACAATCATCAAAATGTAGATTGCAAAGTCAATTACTGTTGAGCAGTTATGTCATATATTTTGATATTATGCATATTTTAAATAATCTAAGTATCCTCGAATAATCAATATTGTTTTGGACATCTCTAGATGATATAAAATTTTCAAAAATGAAACCTACGATTTAGTGAATATCGACTTTCATAGATCGGAGCCGATGGTTGTGGAAACGGTGACGTCATATAAGCAGCACTGTCGTTCTCACGTTGCATCTGAATGCGATCATTTTATGATGCGTTTTTTTCATATTGTAAGCGGAATATCAAATTTTAAAATAAAAGTCTAGAAAAATATCAGTCCTGAACACATTTATAAACCGCAATTTGTAGAACCGACATTTTTAGCATCATTTAGAATCTTCGAAAACCAACTTAATCTTAATAATGTCTCGTTCATTTGATAAACGGCTATGTATCCACGATCAAGAACCTAGCATCATTCAACAATAAATTATCGATCCTTATGGACTAACTGATAACAATTTATATGAATTAGTTATGTATATGAAGGGTCGAAAATAAAAACAACAATCTTTTTTTTAATATTTGAATCGTGCTAGCTTTGCCAAAGCAAATTCTCCATCAAGCTTAGAGGGGTAACACTGTAAGCAAAAAATTTACAGCTACTCGAAACGAACTTAAAACAGATGCCGAGTGCTCCTCAACAGCAACAAAATTCTACCCGAATTCCTCTAGCATAATGCAGTTTCCAAGTTTCGATACTGTTCATATTTGCATGGAACAGTTCATCGTTTCTGAATGAGATAATAGAAAATAGCAAGATTGTAAAACCAAAGCATGACAGTGGAGATATTTTAAATGCTAATTTCTTTGGTATGTTATGTGATAAACGCTTCATTTCAGCATTCGACGGCGAACCTCTAACTGTGTGTGCGAAGCAAACGGAAGAGCGTAACAAAGGAGCTGACGCGATATGCACATTTTCACTTCTACCTAGACGATCAACCGGTTCCACAAATTGCCAGCAGATACAAATATTAGCAACAATTCAGCCGTATTTTAGCTTGCTGGGAAATCCTTTGCTAAAAGGTCATTTTCTGCATGTAATGCCGCTTATCAACTAGACCCTATAAATACTTCATACGACCGCTTATGTATTATGAGCAATATTTTCGTCATCCTTGGCATTTAATAGCTTCATAAGACCTGACGGGTCGAAGTCGAATGTTTAATGACTCAACAACAGTGGTGTAAATTATTAAACGCGACTTGATCTCCACTTTCAGTGTTTCTCAAGTTGAAGCTGCCACTGCATAGATACGACGCATAAGCTAACATGCCCAGAAATGCAAAGTCACCATAATAAGCTTTTGAAAAAATGAAAATCAACATAGATTAATAAATAACTTGCTAGCGTAGAAAAAATGCCACATGGTTTCAACGAAAACCAAATTCCATCAGTTTTGCGCTCCTATGTGATCGTAGGAACATGAAAATTTTATTCTGAATCTTTGCCCAAAGCTTTCAGAAGTGTCTGTTTTTATCAGTTTTCTCGAGAAACATACCGTCTGGTATTGGTCGACGACCATATCTTCAAGAGTCGGATAAAGCGCCATCCTGAAACAACGATTAACTAATATTTGCTGTTGAGATTATTTGAAGATAAAACTCGCGATTATATGAATCAAATGGCACGAAATATATTGGCATTTAGAAATTAGTGTTGGAAATAAATGATTTAAATATTTCAGGAGAGCGAATTTAGAACGACTGTTCATCGCATGCAGCAACTGTTCTATGGGATAAGTACAATTAAAGCAAATATAAGAGACAATATAGCGCTACCTAAAACCTAGTTAGTCTCAAAAAATGGCAATTACTTTGTTCTAATCGAGCACCACATGGAAAACATGATTCGATAAACAAGATGACGTGGTGAAGCGTGAGTGTCTAAACGATTCTGATAAGCTCATTGATAAAGGAGCGAACAGTTTTATCAATTGCTTTCGATAGGTGGTAATGTCACATCATAAGCGTAGGGTAGCTCACTTCAATCAATCACCATACGAAATCGTGTAGATCATTTCAGGAAGAATCCTCAATTCTCAGAGTTATTCTCTACTTTGGAGAGAACGTTCTTGAAAAAATGTGGTATTTCTTGTAAATTATAATTTCGCATCTTGTAGAGGGAATTACAGCAAACATGGTTACAGGAAACGCCTCAAGAGATAGCGCCTTAGCCATGTAATATTAAGTAGGAAGGAAATGAGGCATTTTCAACGCTTTTATTTTCTGGCAACGAGTTTTTATTTCGTCAACTACATCCGAGATCAAATAGAGCATTTTCCGGTGTTAATGATTAGCAGCAAGTATAATTTGAAAAGCATATTGTCATCGTTCAACATTATTACTATTACTATGGCTTTAATTCAGTTAGACAATATCAAAAGGAATTTATTTGTTATCCACTAAATCAGAGAATAAGAGAAATTTTTTCAGGCTATTTGAAACTTTTCCAGGCTACTTGAAAAATTGCCTATTCAGTTAATTTGAGAGCTGTTATGAAATTCGAATAGCGAATGAAAACAATATTTGATGAAATTACACTCTACTCTTCATATTTGCCATCATCAATGTGAGACACTTCCTTAAGACTGCAAATATAGGTTCGCATCGTTGTCATTAAAAAATATGCAAAGCGATTAGCAAGAGATTGAGAAAAAACCTAAGGAGATGAACAAAACTTATAAGTCGTCTTATATCGGTCATTTCTATCGTTATTTTTACTTTTATCTCTAAAGTGCTTTTCAATACTTCTTATGCTAGATCGTCTATTTCCTTATAGGTTTCTATGGAATTTGTTGAACTCAGTCGTTTAATTAGTTTCGATAACGTTGGCTAAAATAACTTTTTGAAAATTTCCAATTTGCTTTTCATTTGCCGAAAAAAAGGGTTTTGGAATTCGACCCTTACCTTTAATAACTTCTTACTCTGTATGAGGATGCGTTTAGAATATTGTTAAACTTCTTAAAGATCTCATCAATTTCATCAAAAATCCAGAAAGAAGGATCAATTAAATATTGCGGTTAAAAAAAGATATTGGTACAACGTTGCAATTCATTTCATATATTACTTCATTATCTATTCTCTTTCATGTATATATAATCTATTGCACTTTATTTTGAATACTGACACTCACAATAAAAAGCTAATTTGAAATGATAGAAAGAGGCGAGCGCAAAAGCAAAATGTGAAAAACACAAAGAATGTGAACATATAAAATGAGAATAGAACAGCGAAGATGAAGATAAGGAAAATGAAAAAATACCTTATAAAAATTTAGAAAACATTCAACCATAAAGAATCGATACTTAGAAGATTTGTGCAATGATTTTCATTTCCATTTCATTACGAACATTAAATATATATTGTTAATTTTTAATTGTGCGATATTTTATCACGATTATATCAAATCTATGAAAATACAGTCACATTCCCTATTCTTTTCCTTGTTAGAGGGGTTATTGAAAATTTCATTAAACTGATTAAATTCTTTCGACGAAATACTGTCATGTATAATTTCCACAGATGTTTCTTATTCTATAAGATATTTAAATTGGCTAGAGCTAAGAAATGCCACGTCATTGATGTAGCCAGCTAGCTATACAGCATTAAACAAAAGTTCATATGGCTTTAAAATGCAAATCAGCCGCAAAAAAATAAATTCTGCAACCTTGAAGACAGTTTCTTTTTATGGAAAAAATAAAATGACTTTGTCAATCGATACATCACATTTAAAAATCTATGAAAGCGATTTTCTCGTTTGACAAAGTTTCTTTGCTAAAATCGGAATTACGGATGCCAAAAGTTGAATAATAGCAGCAATAAACGCATAACTCAATATCGTAAATCATTCCATTCCGAGTCTTATTAGACACTACTTCGAGAGAGGTATAACGAAAGGGAATGAACGAATCGAACGGCGAACATATGTGAGAGATGCGCGTAATGTACAAATGCTATCTAGCGGTGGTCAGCAGTAGATAACCCGTTGATGCGATTGTTTGCATTGTCCGTTCGATTGAGAAAAATGCAAAACTGCTAACGGACGCTCTCTACTCTTTAAACAAAACTCTATTGGGCTAATTTAGCAAGTTCATAGCGGTATATATATTTAATTGAATATATAAACTTGCAATCATTCTTTAATAAATGAGTAAATTTCATATATCTAACATTCACATGAGCGCTTCAGAAAATTTCATGATAAACTTCAGTGGATTTACATAAAAAATATGGCTAGTAAATGTTTGGTTGAAATTTAGGAAACTGTAGAAAATTAATTTCTCTCAGCAAAACCTCCTCTCAAGACAGAATTCCTCATCGTATATCGTTCACTAATTTTTCGACAAAACTTTTATGAGCGCGAATTAAATCGAAAATTTTACAGAAATTTGAAGTGAAATTCACATCGTTGATTGATCGCCTATTGTTGTTCTACGACATTTATTGACTTCTTGAAAATGCAAATTTTCTATCTCCTCATTCATGATGACTTTTGATTAATTGCGCTATACAATGAAAAGAGTTTCGACAGAATTCGATTCGAAAATCGTTCACGTTTCTCTAATTTTTTTTCGTTCGAAAGTGCATCACTTCCGGTGCTAATTGCTCTGCTATTCCATTCAGTAGCTCATCGCTGTTTTCTCACTTCAATTTACATCTATCATTTCCAATAAGCCTTAATATGACTTATATAACAGGCTTTTAGCATATATAACATTCATTGCAGGATATTGAAAATTATTTGCATATATTCACTTCCCTCTAGCTCGATACGAATCAGTACCCATAATCTCCTAGTGGCCCGGAGTCGTGAACGCTTTTGACGTTCACCTCTCCATTTTAACATTCCTATTTCGAAGATTAATCACAATGCATACGTCAGTCAACTCAATACACAACATTCCAACGTATATATGCCTATTTCCTGGAAAAATATTTCTGGTTTCCGTATTCTCACATATCGCAAAATATGCGTTAGATGAAAGGCAAGGATTGAAAACATTCTTTAACTCAAAAAAATGAAAAAATGAAATAAGAGCTCTAAGTGGAACTTATGATGTCAATATGTCATCAATAAAAATCCTGTTTTGTCATTCGTTTGCATTTCGGGTGTCATAACACCTCTAACAAATGAACGAATAACTTTGTCAACCGATGTGATTTAATGAAATGCTGCTTAGTGTAACGTTAGGGACTTATTTTTATTTGGTTTAGTGTTACACTTCAAATTATTGTACAATTTTCACTGAAACACAAAGAACGAACGCATCAACTGTGTAATTCTTGCCTTAAGCAATTTGTGTTCGCCTCGTTCCTAATTAACCTATCGTTTGCATACTTGTCTTTTTTATGGCGGACGATTTTTTTTTCTGTTTCTATATTAGCTCTTCGATTATCTACTGCACAAAACATCACTTAGTGCATTTTGCAAATAATTCATTCATTTATGACGAATAAAATTCGAAAAACTTTTGCAAGAATATTCAATTATTTCCAAAGAAAATTGAAATAACCCACAATGCATTAGAACAAAATGAGTTGCTTAATTTATGTATATTTTATTGTTTCGTTTTTCAAATTACTACAGTAGACACTAACATTAACCCATATTTCGGCCTTCTTGGATTATACTTCAAACTTCAAACGTATCGGACACACAAATAAATTAAAACAACTCTAGACATGCCAAAGACCTAGTCAAACGTTTGAAAGCACAATCAAGCAAAGAGTCTACAGAACATAAAAATAATTGTATTCAATAATCAAATATTTGAAAAATGATTGTATTCAATAGCCAAATATTTACAAAAAAAAACAAAAAACAAAAACAAAAAATATTCTGCTGTTATATTATTTATAAGGCAAATAAGTTCAAGCGAATATCACATCACAAACTGCGCTTAGTGATCATCAGCCTTTAACGAAAACAATCTTCAAATAGAAAAGAAATTAAGAAAGACACCTCTTAAATATGAGAAGAGAAAGTAATCGTGAATAAGATGAGAGTGTTTTAAGGACACAACATAAAGTGATCATTCTCGTGCTAAACAACCGAAATAATGAATCAACAAATGTGGACTGTGTTAAGAATTCTCGTTTTTCTTGCAATCGATTTCGTTGTCATTGAGATGTTTTCGATTAGAACGACGAATCGCATTCAATCAATACACCACTTGAAAATATTTGATCCTTATAGATCTACTGAATTCGTGAAAGATTTTATGCACATTTTTCAAAGCATTGCTTTAGATCAATTTATTATAGTTTTGCTTACAAACTTCGTTAAGGACTATTCGATCAAATGAAATAATGAAGTGAAACAAATTCGTTACATCGATGCACCATTCAAATATTTATCTCGGAGTTGGGACCAAGAAATAGGGTCATCATCGCTTTTATCATTTACTCTTAGTAATTAGTAAAAATTAATAATTCATGAATAGCATCGAATCACATAGTTCACAAAGAATTATTAATTACCTATTAATTGCTTCCATTCATCTGAGAAAATTACTCATCTTTCTTTGCTAGGTAAACGAAATTTACGTCAAAAAATAAGGCGAAAATTCATTCTTTTCCATCAGTAATTTAATTTCTAAAGTTCCCGAGTAGAATAATTATTGCAGAAGCGCATAATATAGATTTGAAAAATATTCGATATAACATTAGAATTAAGCATGTAGTATCGATGAAATTTTTTTCTTTTAAAAACTCTAAAATAGTATCATAGATATATTCCACTATCTAAACAAATCTACAGTAGTGTTCGCTTTGCAGAATGTTTGATTGGTGAGCAAAAAAAAAAAAAAAAAAACTTGAACTTCCTCCAATCTACTTACTAGGTATGACCTTGAATACGACAATTTCTGATACAACTTTTTCGAAGGGTTTTTTTTTTACGGAAATTTTCCTCTTATCTCGGCACTTTTGTATATGCCATCCACATGTTCGCCCATTTTCCTACCTAAAAAGCACACATCGATCATCCTTTAGCAAAAGAAAATATTGTTCGCAAACAAACGACCACTTCGATATATGCATTTGACAACAACAAGAGAGGAAAATACTAGATAGAAGAAATACAAATCATAATCCAATCGGAGCATGAAAATTATTCAAATTCAAAAAAAAAGAGAAGTTAAGATAACAAGAACTAGTGCATTCACTGTTTCAGCCCGATTACATGCAATAGAGAGCTGAGCTAAAGGGGAGGCTTTAAATGCTCAGATATCACCACTCCCTCAATATGGTTCTGTTGAATTCAATTCGATTGCGGATATGCAAGTTTGCACCCCCTCCTCCCCAATTTCTGCTTCTATTTGGCTATCAAATCCACCCACCTCCTGAGTGTACCGAGTGTATCATCCATGTCACGGACATCAGAAACACCTCTTTGGATAGCTAATATGATGCAATCCCCGCATATTAAACATTTCACTCAAATCGAAGCAACCGCAGAATAAATGGTCTACACCATATTTCTTTAAAGCATATACCTTTAAATGTTTGCAAATTTCAAGGTTTGTTTAGCTTCAGCAATCAGCTTTCCTGCACGGACACATAATGACTATGCGCTTTCAATAGTCGCACATGAGATAATCGTGTTGAAACATCACCTCTCAAATTATTGTTATGTGAATGACAACACACATACAAATGCACACTTCAAATGTGCAATTATCCTATAGCACCGAATAGATAGAAATTGAATATCGCTGAATTTTGAGTGCGACAGTCGATCGGAACGAATAATTTTTATGGCATTTATTCAACTGATAAATAATTTCTGAAATTTCAGATGAATAATAAAATTGAAAAAGAATGGAATATAAAAAAGCGTTGAATTATATAAGGCCTATCATATTATATAAATTACAGTTAGTCGATTGGTTGCAGTTATATAGCTCAACGCATAATAAAACAGAAATGCAATATGGAAATTGTTGAAAACAATTGAAATAAGGAGTAAGTGAATAGAGCAGCGAGATTATAAGAACTCTACAGGAATGATTGAAGAGTGGTTATTTTAGTTGGAGTTATTTGTTTGTCGTTGGAATCATCCACTTCGGCAATTTGTCACCGTGTTGAGATCAAATGGCGATTTGTTTGAGCAAAAGCGCAAAAATTTAAAATAGAAACAGCTGAGTAAACTTTACATCGTTAAATCGAATGTAATATGTCGACATGAATACGAGAAAATTAAATTTATGTCAATCTCAACGCTGAAAAAATATTTCTGAAATTTGATAGATGAAATTTAAAATCAAAAATGAAAAAAAAAACCAAATAATTACTAGAAGTTGCATGCCAACAACTTATTCGATGATGCTAAATTTCTGTCACAAATCACAACCAAAATGACGAATTTATTTAATCAAATTTATGAAAAAAAAAACAGTCAAAAAGCTTCACATCAATCTCAATGAGACAACAAATAGAACAGACTGACACAGCAAGATGCTACGAGATTTTATTTTTGCATTTCCGCTTCAACAGACCAACAGAACGCATTATTCATGCGTTCATATTTTTGATACTCTCACTACCCTTATAAACCTATCATGCAATCTCTTTTCTATATGCTTCACGGCCGATCTATGCAAAATGCAACCCTGATTGCTCACAGAGTATACGCAACTCATTCGGCTTTTTTAAGCGCCGATTTCAAATTTCTGAGTTGATGAATCAACCTCAAAGATAGGGAGCCTTATAGAAGCGCTATTTCTCACTTCAGCTCCTCATTGCTC